>JAOTQH010231088.1:0-13790 GCA_025631255.1 Cornus kousa
GTATCTCTATGGAGGAACAGTTGTAACAGAATAGTTTGATTTACCAATGAATTTTTATTCTGAGGTTCTTCATTAACGGATTTCCATTTTAGTTCTTTCTGCTAAACTTTTATTTATTTCTGTTTTCTATATTGTATTCTGTGTTCGTTAAATTGCTGATTTGTTTGAAATCCCCGGGTAGTCGGGCGTGGGCCTAGCCAGCCCGCACCCAGAGATCCGGGGGTATCACATCTTCAATCTCAGAAATGCTTTAAATATGCTCTTATTAGACTGAGTTAGCTTATTTTTGAGGTTAGTGCCTGGAAATAGAAATAACACGTAATAAGTTTAAAATGGTAAAATAAGATTGATACAGGTTCTAAAATACCTAAGTTTAACAGGTTTAAATGCGCACTTTTCAGTGCTCAGCAACACACTCACCAACTTATTTAAACACAATTTTGAATTAGATGTTAAACAAAGTAGAAACATAAACTAAACAACTTTAAATTCACATAATTTAGAGTAAAAATAATCAATTCTATTAATAAATAGTATTAATTAGTGAATAATAAGATCATTGAAACAATAACTATGTATAAGCTTAAAATCCTTCAAACGACCTATTTGGCAACAAATTAGTTACAAACCTTGAAAATAAATAAGTATATGTTCCTAATTATTAAAATGGCTACCAAAAATCAAACTCAATCCAAATATTTCAAAAAAACTAGACAACTCTTGTATAATACTAAAAAACACAAAAATGAATGAACAATTGTATTTGGCCAATAAATTCACCCCCCACATTATTTTCAATTAAGAATAAGTTTTGAGGGGTGAAATTAGGTTTCACTAAACGTATCAAACCTCTATCTGAACTTTTATACCCGTACTTACATGTCATCCATAAAAAAGTAATAATATAACAATAACAACATGAGAAAATATTTCTATAGTGCTTTTACCCATTGTGGATGGTTTGAAAATTGAGATAATGGGACGCAAACACTAGGACAAGAAAATATGCTTATTATTTTCATTTTAGAATCTCTTTGGGAGTATTTTTCATAATCTACCAATAATATATTCCGCATACATAATATCTTCTCTTTTTTTATTGTCGTTTGGTTGATGAGAAAATTAGAGGTCAGGTGTGTATAGCATGGAAATATCTTTCTCTCTCCAATAGAAATAGACACCACTTGTATCAATTGATTAAAAAAATTATAAGAAAGAAAAATTTTAGGGAGACATTTTTGTAAAATATTAGTAGCATTATATAGATTCGTTTGTGTGAGATCTGAAATATGAGAAAAATGTTATAAAAATATTTTTATTTTTCACTATAATTTGTTTTGTTTTGTTAAATAAGAAAGTATTGGTTTACTAATTATGCATTTTTATTAGAAGTACGTTGAAGGGCAAACATCTAACTCTCAAACTAAAGTTTCTAATTCCATGTTTGTACATGTATATGTCATTTCAATTTCCATTTTTGCCCCAAAGAAGTATTGCATGCAAGAAAGTTACTCAGAAAATGCATACACAATGTCAAAATAAATCATACAGTTCGAATTGTTTTTTCTCATTTTATTTGTGCATCTCTATTCACCCACTCAGCAACTTATACATAATAGTCTACTTTAAACAAATTTCTGCATAGAGTAAATTATTTACATTAAAAAAAATTGCAATTTTTTGCAACTCTTTTTATATTAATTAATAAATATTTTTTATATTAATAAATAAATACTGAAATATTTTGAAATTGGTGGTAGAGTTTGAGTTTTGTAAAGTAATAAATTCTTTTAGATTTTTATATTAATATTAAAAATTTTATATTTTATTTTTTATTATACATAATAGTCTGCTTTAAACAAATTCCTGCACAGAGTAAAACATTTACAATTTTATCTATCTTTCACAGAGAAAACTCGATTTTAACATTTATCAAATTTGTTATGTGATATATTGGATGAAACAAATGCTATTATGGTAGGTTTGAAAAACATAAGACGATAGAAAAGGAAAAAAAAAATCTCACATAATTAAAATACTGCTTTCTATTAACTGAGAAAGGATAAGAGAAAAAAGAGTTCCTTATAGAAATTTGAAGAGATTTCATGTTTCTGTTTGTCAATTGGAATTTGTATTATTATATTATTTTATTTATCAATTATTGTTCAAATCCAAAATACTCTCAAAATTCTTATTCTAAAATATCAAATTATTTTTCTTAAATTAAACAAAAGAAAAACATAATTTTTAACCTATTGTTGTTAAAGTTCATCCCGTAAAAAATTTAAAGTCCTTTCATAACTGCATGAGCAGGTTTGATGAAATGTAAATTTGAAAGTTTCCATGAACAGTCATAATGGACAGGTTAAGCAAGCAATTGATGGCGCTAGTAGCATTTATACCAATTTTGTCAGGTTTGTATGGGATTTGGAATATCACAAAAATGTTATACTCAAAATAGCAATATCCATTTTCTCCTGTAAATTCTTTAGTTTTGTTGGGTAAAAAGTACGATTGTACTTATCATGCATTTTTACTAATATTATGTTGAAGGACAATATAACGACCCAAACCCGGGGGTCCAGATCGCTAACCAGGTTCTCACCCAAACCCGAGGTTACACAGGGGTACTATGGTCATTTCACATTAATTTAATGATTTAAGATCCACTAAGGGTAAAATCGTCATTTACTAGAGTCATTCCAAGAATTTAAAAGAAATCCGAAGGCCTTTTAGTCAAACCATATCGTTCTAATACTCTTAGAGTTCATAGGGGTATAATAGTCTTTTTTACATGGTCACAAAGTAATAATAAACCCAAAAGGGTAAAATAGACTTTTTTGTATTGAAATAGTGATATAAAAACCTTCAGGGGCAAAATAGTCATTTTCAGGTCGAAATACGATATTTATACCCTTCAGGGGTAATTATGCCATTTTTTAGGGTTTTTCTGTACTTTGGTTAAGATCTGGGGGTCATTAGGTAATTATATTAAAATATGTTGGCCCTTTTAAGATTTTCAGTTCATCTAACCGGTTATGAGGTTTCTTCTAACCGGCTACATGAATTAATCCAGTGAGGTGTAAATTCTCAGATCACATCTAACCGGTTACATGATTTCATCTAACCAGTTAGATGAATGGCCAAGAGAAAGAAATCGTAAAAAAAGAATCTAACCGGTTAGGAAACCTTATCTAACCGGTTACTTAAGGAAAATATTTAACTCCTTCTTTGTCCCTTCACATCTAACCAGTTACGAATGATCATCTAACCGGTTAGATGGGAAAGAACCCATCAAACCAACATACTGCCCCCTTTTCATCTAACTGGTTACGAAGGATCATCTAATCGGTTAGATGATGCACACAGAATAATTCTAATGAAAATTCCTGATTTCCAGCCCTGTTAAAGAAAATCCCCAACCACCTAAACATGAAATTTAAAGTTCCATGAACATTATCAACCACTTAACTTTGCATAAAATTTACAAATATCATCATCATCATCATACATCTTTGAAGCATTTATACAAAATACAAAAGATTATAATTACATTGCAAAATCATTGTTCATGCTAGTCTATTACAAAAGAGGTCAAAAATTCTTTTTTTTTTTTTACACGTCTAAGCTTGCGGGGGTACGTCGTCTACAACGTCCTTGCCATAACCTGAAAATGATAAATATGGGGTGATCACAATGACTCAGTAGGGGATGCCTAAAATATTAGCTTTGGACTCCCTTGAGTCAACAAACAAATAATAGTGAAAAGAATTCGGGATCATGCACAGAAATGTCAATAAACCACAATCAACACCAAAATACCATCATGATATGAGATGTCATGCTTTCCCGACCATAATTTTCGGTTCAACTCAACACACACTGAAAACCATTAATCGACTTTATCGAGGCGAGATTGATTAGCCATTTGTAGTTCCAATCCGGCAACTAATTGGGCCTAATAATCAATATTACATGTCCAAATCCGAACCGCGCTCTCTTTAGGTCGAGTTAGCCCCGAGCTCGCGAAACTCGGTTGATTTTATAAAAATCCCTTTCCCAACCATTCTCAAATCACTTTCCTTAAAAAAAACATTTCAACCACAATTCCCCAACTATGCTCATGCCATAAATGAAGTCATGCATCATAGAGATTAATATTTTCATGTTTTTAACATCATAGCAACCAATTTACACATATAATCAACATCACAACTAAACATGCTTCTTCTATTCATCATATAGCATCATTTTAACTTGAAATTTAACATTTAGAGCAAGTAAAACATGTGATCAAGGAAAGAAACTCAACAAGAAATAAAACATGGTACTTTAAACATCCCTACCTCAAGAATGTTTTCCAAAGCCCCTAGCTCCCAAGCTCGAAATCCTTAAACACATGCAACACCGATTGAGAATTGAAGATCTTGAAGAGTTAAACAATTTTCCTTTTTGCTCCCCACCTAGATCTTCCTTAGCTAGCTCAAATTTTAGAGAGAAACTTAAAATTTTAGAGAGAGAAAGTGCAATGGAGAAGAGAGGAAGTGAGGGAGAGAAGAGTGAAAAATTGTGGTCCAAGCTTGGCCAATATTTTCTCAAATGTGTGGTCCAAAATGGGTCAAAGTCCACCCATGCTTAAATACCAAAAATGCCCTTCAAAGCTCACTAAAACCACACCATGCCACATAATATCGATATCCACCCACATAACATATATATTCAAAGACATTTAATACACTAACTCACATAAAGATAAATGCATGATAAATGGGAAAACAATACCGGAACCCACACGGCATGCAAAATGAAAAAAGACCCAAAAGAAATTTTCAGAAAATAAAAAATGGCAAAATTCAGAAACATTACAATTACTTTTTGGTCACTATGTAACTCTTTCATATATTTGATTGACGTTTACGATGTCATGTTTTTGTTGAGGAAATCGATAGTGAAATTAATAGGCTCGAAAAATGACTTTCGGGGGATTAATTGGAAAGTTGTTTTGGTTAAGTTTTGAGAAATTATTTTACTCCTTAAAAGATTTTTATATATATTTTTAGCAAACATCGAAAAATACAAAAATATTTTTCAAAAATTATTTTATGTTCAATAAACAGAGCCTAAGGTTAAAAGGGGAGTTGAGATTCTTTTAGAAAGAATCCCAGAGAAAGAGTATAGAAGGTGAGATTAAACTGGAATGAATTGGAATAAGGTTAAACAGAATTGGAAGAGTACTCCTTTATAATGACAATTATGGTATTAAAAATATAAAAACTAATAAAGATAGTGTGATGTAAGGAATGTTTTGTAATATGGTTTTCAGAGAGAAGGGGTCGAACGCCTGCGGCTATAACAGCTCCCAGGAGAGAAATTACCAAGTTCTAATTTTCTCATTGAAAGACGAAAAAATCCTGAAAGATTTCCTTCATTTAAGTCCTAAATCACATCTCCCACCATTTATGAGTTAAATATTATACTCTTGCTACACCATATATAAAATATCCGGTCAAACTTTCATGATTACCTTTACAAAATTGGACATAAAGTGGGGCTATGTTTGTTTGGATTTAAAATATTTTTCTTAAAAAAAAAAAAAAAATTGGTGTTCAGTTGTGTAAAATATTTGTGATGAGAAAAAATAAAAAAAAATTAAGATCTAACAAAAATAACTTAAGTTATTAATCTTTGACAAGTTATTTTACACGCCCCGCCTGGTAGATTTAGACTTCAACCTTTGCCAAACACCCAAAAAGTAAAAATAATATCTATATATATATATATATATATATATACACACACACATATATTGTGAAAAAGAAAAACATTTTCTTCAGAAAATATTTTACACAAACAGAGCCTAAATTTGAATAAGAGCAGAAAATATTTTACACAAACAGAGCCTAAATTTGAATAAGAGAGAGGATGAATTTCACTCAATTAGCCCCTTTCTCAAACCAAATGCATAAACTCGTTTTTCTTTGTGCATCTCTCTCTCTTTTCACCCTCTTGTAATGATACGGGAGAAGTGCTAGCGGCAATCGTGCATTCGCGCTGAACACGCATCAGCAGTCTATTGGCTGTTATGCAAACAAACGACACATGCCTGCGTAGAGCGTTGGTTAGGGTTATTTACTCTATTATTATTATTAGTATTTTTTTGTTTAACCTCCATAGTTCAAGAGATTTACCAATTAAATAATAATAAAGAAAACAATAGTACTATGATATTTAATCATATAACCTCCTGAGCTAACAAAATGGATCCTCCAAACTGGTGCTGTTAGTTATAGTGTGAAATAACTAACTTGACCTTGTTGTGTGAATGTTAATTTTGAAGCTCAAGATTGTTGTTTGTTAGTGACTGTTAAAAAAACCAAAAGCATAACTGTTGAAACCAAGGCCCTGATAGAAATCAAAATTGCAAAAACAAAATCCAAACCCAGTCAACGGCCACAAGGTCACAGAGACGATGGACGAGTTTCCTTGCTTGTTATGCCTCATTAGCTTTCTTAACAACCTTCAGGGGTTACATGTCACTTGCTTATTCTCTCAGACTCACAAATTAGTTACAGGTACTTGATCTTCTTATCTGTCGTCTGAATCATCTACTACCTCTTCGTCACCATTCTTTACGGAATTCTTTAGTAGTGTTGCCTACCCACACTAGTAGCCCTAAGACCCTTCACATCCAGATCCGAGGTGGAACAAGAACCCTTAGCATGGGACCCGTTGTCAATTCCCTCCACTTCTTTCCCATTCCCATTTCTATTTCCTATCTCACCCCCCTCCTTCCCCATCCATGCAGCTCAAACCCAAAATCTTCCTTTCTCTACCCATTAGAACTAATCCTAAATGAGAAACTTTAGAGTATAAACCGTTCCTGGACTTTTATCTGTCAGACTTCCACTGTTCCTAGTTCCTAAATAGGATTTATCTGTTAGACTCCCACTGTTCCTATTTCCCAAATAGGAGTTTGTAATAAAAAAAACAAAAAACAAGCACCCTATGCCTACCTTGAGCAAAGTCTGATTCCATATAAGACACCATCATCCAAGTACACAGCTGTGATACTCAAAGCTAGTATTATATAGGAGAGAATGTACATGTGTATGTGTTGCCTATATAATCTTTTATTTAGACCTCATTAAGCAAGCTAAAGGGAATCATAACATCAACTATCAAAAAACTCAATCTTGCTACCCCACCTACTTGAGACTCCTGAGTTCAAGTTCATCTTAATTAAGAGAATCTTAATGAGAATTACTGAAATTACATGACCACAGCTGAAATGATCATACCCCAGATTCTCACTAGAATACTCACAGCCAGCTTTCGGTAATTAAATACGACGATCATCAATATAATAAGGTAGCAGTAGCGACCAAAAGATATTAAAGGAGCAAACATTCTTGACCTAAACATGTCAAGCCATTTTTATACTTAACACAAATTCAAATTGGAGCCTAGTACAAGAGTATTTCATTTCAACGTCTTCCAATGATATATGATAATAAAAGAAGAGGCCCTTCTGGGATCTAGATCCTTTTTGACAAAACGTGTGGGTGACACAAACAATTATCGTAAGTCGTGACATACATATAGGGAATAGCCTATGCAAACTAATGTTGCACATCTGTGGAAAGGTCATCAGACGAAGCGGAAACTACATTGGTTAAATGCTTAAAGCACAAAACTACTAAATACTAGAAATCAGAAGAATTTTAGTACATTTTACTCCTTATAGAACTGAAAAATATGATTTCGGGAGACTAAACGATAGCAATTGACAGAAAATCGATGTATGTCACAGGCAAAGTTTGTGAATATTAATCGTTGGCCCGATTCCAATCAGGAAGGGGTCTTGTCAAGCTTGTCAAAATCGATTCAAAAGGATATGTCAGCCAGCCTGTTTTCCGGCAGTCCAAATGGCCCCCATAGCCATTGACAGCCCACTAGTTCTGGTTGACAACAATTTTGCACCTATGGAACTAGAACAGATATTATGTATTAATAGATTTTGATCTTATGAAACTAGAAAAAGGTATCATTTATTAAAAGGCTGGCAGAGTAATGTGATGTGAATGACTATCACAAAAACATAAATGCACTTGAAGCTATTTAAAAATCTTAAGAAATATCAGGCCATACTTCAAAATAGTTATTAAACTGTCGAAGAGTATGCCAAAAATAATAAGAATAAATATGTTAAACAATGACCACAATCGGTGAATATTAGAAGGTGCCAGACATTATGCATAATGGCTAATAAATATATATTCCAAGGTCCCATATCTTCACAATCCATAAAGCAGAATCTGAAAGCCAAGAAAAGAAACCCAAATGATGGAAAGTAACTTCAATTCTAAATGAAAAATTTCAGGTTCTTCATCAGTCAGAAACTCACATAATTCTTGCTTCAACTTTGGACTGAAGAAGAAAAATAAATAAATAGTATGCGGGGGAAGACAAAAATTCGATCCAACAGCTATAAATATGTATATAGTAAGCAGACATCTCTTATTTCATTCAAGTACCACAAATATAATGTCAACACAATAGAGCCAAAACTTCAATCTTAATTTGTCTCTAAATGAAACATACTACTTTTTTCATTTGCCGACAATCAGACAAACGCAATAAACTGTTAGCAGAATTATTGTAAGTTAAAAGTTGGTAAATTAAAAAGAACAATACTTACCTCCACACCGATGAGGAGGAACCTCCTCCAAACTACCGATGTGGCACAAAGGTGGAATGACATGCCCCCATTTTCAATTTAAAATGTGAGAGAAAATTAAGATTAACTTCATTCTTTTCTTTACATATTTTTTAAAATAAAATGGTAAATGTGACATTTTGTTATTGTGCCACATCAATGGTTTGAGGAGATTCCTCCACACCGGAATGGAGAAAAGTATTGTTCAAAAAGAACAAAATGCTACCATAAGCATGTGTGTATAATACTCATCATGAATCATCATACAAGAATAAGTAAAAAATGTAAAACTTCCAACCTTATCAAACAAATTCAAGAAGAAAAGATGTCACTATGAATAATTTGGATTCATAAATTAGCAAGGAAAATTCTCATCAATACCTGAAAATATGTCACTTAAGCATATCAAATACCCCTCTTGATGGCCGACAGAAAAGAGGAAATTTTTTTGCTTAACACAAGACCTGGAACATGTCTCCTGATGACTGGGAATGTTATCCTCGTTTGAGCTTCAGTATTTGTGCAAAACTTTGGACTGAACCTTGTTTTAAACCTTTGTGACATATAAAATGACTGCACCAAAGAACATAAAACTGGTTTCTCCCGCAAGGAGTGTGTCGAGAGCGACCGCCGCTGCTGCTGCCAAAGTCGCATTCTATCTCTTCGATTCTACAAAAAAGGGAAGGTAAACAGCAATTAATATCATAATTAAGATAACAAGATAAGGCAGAGATAAGATACAGTATACTATGACTACCTTACTCTCTAAACCAAGGAGTACAATGATTTACTGAGTTATTCTTCACAACACTTGTGACGAAATTATGAGAATTAGACATTACATATACAGTAGTACTTTTCTGATGGAAATCTAGCACAATAGCTCCCTTAGGTAAACAAATGGCAAACTGTTGTCCATAAAAACTAGAATTTCAAAATATAACATATATACTGTTGTCAGAAAAACTATAAACAAGGAATGCTAGTTTTATAGTATAATTTTAAAATATAACATAAATATTTACTAAATTGAGTCCATATTTCTGTAAAATAATGGCAAGGTTAGAACTAAATGTATAAGAAGATGAAAAGATGTCAGTAACAACTGTGATATTTTAAAATTTAAAAAGTAAAAGGTCCAAATTTATATAGAGGATATAATAATCTATATTAAAATAGAATATAGCCTATTCCTAATGACTCGCATAAAAAAAGAGAAAATAATCAATCCTGGAAAAGGGAGTGTTAGGTCAATAACTTAGGTTAGAGGTCATCAAAAGTAAGTTAGTATTAATTGATTGTCTTGAAGAAGGAAATGCAAACTATATTCAAGGGTAATTCAGTAATCTTTGCCTACAAGGGTAAAAAGGTAATTTAACAAATTAATCCTCATTATCATCATCATTCTTGCCTTTACAGTGGGTTCGGCCACATGAATTTTCTTTCTCCATTCAACTGTATTGAATGCTAGGTCTCCCCTTATCTTTAATTTTTTAAAGTCATTTCTAATTACTTCATCCCAAGTTAATTTTGGCCAGTTCTATTGGTTCTTATCTTCTATACTAACAAATTATCCTTTTCACACCGGTGTATCAATGGTCAACGTTGTATGTATTCAACCACCCAAGTCTGTTTTCAATTATTTTGTCAATAATAGGTGTTATTCATAATTTGTGCCTCACTTTGATTAGTCACTGCTATCATCTACTTTAATATTATCATCTCATCTACCCAAAGCCCTAATTCTTTTTTCTTTTTATATGTCCAACACTCTGCCCCATTTAAAATAGCTATCATAACAATTTATCAAAAAAAAAAAATAGCTATCATAACAATCACTCTATTAAAATTTCCTTCAAAGTTAGTTGGTATTTTTTCATCACATAGGATTCAGTAGCATGTTTCCATTTTGTCTGTCATACTCTCACTCTGCTAGTAATATCATCATCTATCTGTCCATCTATTTGTAGTATTGATCCTACTTATCTAAAATGATTTATTTATTTATTTTTTTTTTTTTGCAGTAATTTTTTGGTCTTGAGTTGTTATTGTTATATGATAACTTTCTAACACTATTCAATATACATTCCATATATTCTGTTTTTTAGTCTTACCAATTATTAATCCTTTTGTTTCTGATGAACTTCTCCGTATTTCTGATTTTGTTCCTAAACTTCCTTATGTCAACAACACTATGTCATCAGCAAACGATATTCATCATGGAATGTCTTCTTGTGTATCTTTTGTTATTTTATATGAAACTATTGTAAATAAGGTATGGGCTAAGAACTGATCCTGAATGAAATTCCACTTGTATAGAATAATCATCAGTTTCTCCACATTCGGTACAAACTTTAGTTTTTGTCTCATTAGACAAATACTCAATTAATACATTCAACAATTCTATTCTCTGTTAAGTAAGTTTCATCTTCTAAATTTCATAATGCTGCCTTTTAACTTCTTATTCTAAAATAACTCTACCTTCTACCCTGTTAAATTCCATCATTTAGTTCTTAGGTTAGCAATTTCCTTTCTCCTTTCTTGTTGTCCTTTTATATAGACATCTAAAAAAACCAGCCTATTTTGTGATGTTACATTCTCTCCCAGGGATTAGCTTACAATCTTTAAATGTTAAATAGTCTATATATTTATATATCTAATTAGGGGGAATTTTTTTTTTTTTAAATCCATTGGCTCATCTCTTTCCCACTTCAAGTTAAAGGTTACTAAACATTCATCGTTCTTTTAAACTAGGTATTCACCATCATTAAATTATTTGCCAGTACAAAATCTAAGATATCCTTCCTAAAGACAATATCTATCTCCAAATTCATGTTCAACATGCACCTTCTCATCCTCCCACAGCTTTTCCTACATATAATTTCCCTACTTTGGGTATCGTTTAAATTAATTATCCATTTATTCCCCTAATCGTGCTTTAATGTGTTCATCTAGTCCTATTTGGGGTGCATAAGTACTAACTATATTATATAATCCTCTTTCTAATAATAATTATAACATCTTTAAATTCTCATTAATGATTATCCCTACTTCATTTTTATGTTTATCTTCCCCTGTTCTCAATTACTATAACTTTTTCTCCTACCTACTTAGTTTCGAATCATCATGACTACCAACTCCATTCCTTGCCTGTCAATGTTCCTATATTCTTAAGTCCCTAGCCTAATCATACCATCATGCACTAACTTCCTTAATTAACATGAATTGAACATATTATGTGTTAGAAATGTATGTGGGTAGTTTCAAAGAGCAAAACCCCACCAACGGTTTATAAAAGAAATTTAGAAAAACAAAAAATCAAATAAGATAGGCATCATTTCTTACCTCTACTGTTGAAATACTCTCAAATTTCGTGTACAGTTGGTGGTAAGGATCCTCGCAAGGATTCTTTAGAAATGTAAATCCACCTGAATCAGTTGTACTATATATTAACAACTTTAAAACAAGATGTGTCAAATTGTTCTTCTTTGCCACACTCATGAAATACAATTGAGTTTATTGTAAGAGGAAGGAACCAATCTAACAACCTGAAAAATCCCATTGCCGCTCATCCAATAAACAATTGCTAATAAATCGTCAATTTCACGTCCAAATAGGGTAGAAAAGAAGAAGATATCCATTAGTGCATGCTATAGCAAAATTCAGGGCGAACTTGCTATAGATCATGATAACAAAGTGAAACAAAAAAACCGTATAAATACAAGTAGATGGCAAGACAAACCGTATAAGTACGAGTATATGGTATAACAAACCAGTTCATATGTTTAAAAACTTCAAGCTCATTCGTGACTGGGAATCCTGAATCCTTGAGCGTGAAAACAAGATACTTTGCCATTGCTTCAGCCCGATTCGAGCTCTGAGTATGCTGCAAGGAACCAACAAAAGGTAAATGAAATTGAAGAATAAGTGCAACAAAAGAGACAAAGGGAATTTTTTTTTTTTTTATAAAAAAAAGGTGTTATGAAGAGACCACATTCTGCATTTGTACCATCAAACGGCACTCAAAAGAATCTACTGGTATTACCGTATTGCACGAGGTCGAGCGACACAAAAGCTATTAGTTAGGCAACACTAACACCAATGACAAAAATTCACAAGAATAGGAGAAGTGAGGAGGTAAGTATTGTAACATACAATGATATGTGATCCGGACACAAAATATTCTATCTCAACACCAACCCTCTCAAAGATTTCAAGCAACATCATCGCAGACATCATCAACCTCTTCTTCTGAGCCAATTTGTTGCTTCTACGGCCCCTTAATTTCTGCTCCTCAACAATTAGTGACGCCATCTCAGTTGCAACGAGTTCTCGTGATATCTCAATTGTAGGTAACTTATCAATTAACTTAGCATCTAGTCCTAGTCCAATATGAAAATGGGCCGGATCAATCAAAAGCAAAGCAGCCAACTGAATGGGCTTTCCCTCTTTTGCATAATGGAAAATGTGTTGCACTGGGTGATAAACAAGTAAATGTGACCTAAGAGTCTCCCACCGCTTTTGCTGTAGCAAAATTTTGAATCAATCACAATAAGGGAGAACACCATTAATTTGGGTTTCATACTTAGATTTGTAACATAAATGTGACTTGTTTTTGCTACAGAAGCATACCATTTCCGGCAGGCAAAACATAAGAATCAATTTGTAAATAGAATCTTTAGGGCTCCACTCAATATTGTGACTGAAAAAACAACCAAAAAAGATAATAATATGATTTTGTGTGTGTATAAGAAGAAGAAGTAAAGAAAAGAAAGAAAGAAATACAAGATGATTTGTGACTTGTACCTTACATATTCTACAATTTCACTAAAAGGGAGTGTCGGATTCCATTGAGGCAAATTATAACCACCCTCCCGCACAAGAGTTATAAAAGGATGGTTCGTCGACATAAATCACAGCAAAGATTGAAACTTCTACAACTAGAAAATAAAATAAAAATAAAATCTGAAATATTTACCCACTAAATAATAGGATTCGGGGGCGATATACCTAGATCGCTCCTGCGAACTAACGCGGCGGCTTCAAGGGGCTTAATTACTACGTAGTAATATCT
>JAOTQH010231099.1:0-12991 GCA_025631255.1 Cornus kousa
AAAGCCAAGTATATCGACTAAAGTCATCAACAAACACAACAAAGTAACGAAAACCAAGTAATGAAGTAGTAGATTCAAGACCCCACACATCAGAATGAACAAGTTGCAGAGGAGCTATACTTTTATTAATACTAATAGGATAAGAAACATGACATTGTTTGGCAAGAACGCATGTTTCACAATTTAACTCAAAAGATTCAACAGAAGCAAACTAGGGAAGGCACATGCTTCAAAACAGGAAGAGGTAAATGACTGAGTCTATTATGCCATCGCATTAACAGATTTTTATTGACATTACTATTCCTGAAACTAGATTGATTTGCAACATAATAAGATGTTAGCCTCGCGTTCAACAAATACAAGCCATTGTCCTCACGTCCACTTCCAATCGTCTTCCCTGTATCCAAGTCCTGAAACATACAGTGAGATGGAAAAAAGGTTACACTACAATTCAAGTCTTTTGTAATGTGATTGATAGAAAGGAGGTTATTGGTTAACTTTGGGACATGAAGAACAGAGGATAAGGTAAGATTAGGAGAAGCAGAAACAGTGCCCTTCCTCGCAATGGAAGTGAAGGTGCCATCGGCCATTCTAACCTTATCCTTACCAGAACATAAACTGTACGAAGAAAAATCAGATGTCATATCAGTCATGTGATTAGTGGCTCCTGAATCAATGATCCAGATAATGTGGAAACTTGATGTGCTGAATGAGAGGTACCCGTCTCAGCGAAGTTAAAGGTGGAAATGGAGGCATTTTGAGCTAGAAGATGTCGAAGAGCATCATGTTCAGCCTCGGACAAAGAACTCGATGGCCATGAGGAGACATGACCAGTAAAAGTAGTCTCACACTCTGCAGTATGTGCCGTAGATAACTCCCTAAATGGACCAGGCCTTGGCCTAGCACTCGCATGTGTAGGAGCTGGAGTACGGCACCGTGTAGATTCCAACATGTTTCCCTAGTGTGGCACGTACGCCCACAGTGATCACACCTCAACTTGCTCTTGTCATCCTGCTTCCCTCCTTTTGGAGGATTGGGCTTGTTCCATTGTTGTGTGGCAAGAGCAAACCTCTTAGACAATGATACTTCTGGCTCAAGCTTAATGTATACAAGTGCAGACATAGCCTTCATTCTACTCTCCCCAGCCTGGATATACGAAAACACATCTGTATAGAAGTAGGGGTTGGATACCTGCCTAACACTTGTACCCTGGCATACTCGTATCTCGGATGCAGACCACCCAAGAACTCGTAGATTTGATTCCTTTCTACCATAGCATGAAATGCTTTAACATCAGCTGCATATACAGGTATGTAGTCTTGGTAGTGATCTAACTTTTCCCATTTACCATGTAGAGTGTGGTAATATGTAGCTAAAGTTTGGTCTTCCTACTTGAATCTTGTAATCTGTTGTTGGAGTTCATACAGTTTTGCAAAATTACCAACTGAGGAATAAGTCTCTTCCATAGCCGTCCATAGCTCTTCAGCTGTTTTCACAAACAGAAACCCTTTGCTGATATATGGCTACATTGAATGCAACAACCACGTCATAACTAGTGTATTATTTGCACTCCACTCTTTGAATACAGGATCGCTTTTGGAGGGATACGTGACAGTCCCTTCGATATGGTAGAT
This sequence comes from Cornus kousa, assembly GCA_025631255.1. Lineage (NCBI taxonomy): Eukaryota > Viridiplantae > Streptophyta > Magnoliopsida > Cornales > Cornaceae > Cornus > Cornus kousa. The sequence goes on from JAOTQH010231099.1 coordinate 1,635, forward strand.
CATCCAATGACCAGTGATATGCATACGAGTAAATGGAGCCCACTCCATATAGTTTGTCTTATCCAGCCTAGCAATCGTAATACAAAGGCCCGGATGGTGATCACTACTACCTCGAGTCAGACTAGGAGAAGACCTAGCTTCTTTTGAAGTCACCTTTGAGCCAGACATTTTATCAAACAGTTTCTGGGTATACAATCCTCATAAACAAAAGCAGCAACAAAATACGTAGAGAACCACCTCTCTAACACACAAACTTCAACTAGAAAGATTATTGTCTTCTAAGATGCATAAAAAAATAACCACACAGTCACCACACAAACCCTAGAAAGCAATAAAGTAGACCATACCAGAATTGCGAACGACAAAGAAAAAGCCGTAATTGCAGAACCCCGCGAACAAAACAAAACAAAACAAAAAAACAATTGAGACTGCAATAGATAAAAAAAGGGGTCCAAAACTTGGAATCTCTTCAAAATCCTTCACACCCACTAAGGTTTACACAAACTTGCCCTAGGGTTTCAACTACACACCTAGAGCTTTACAAACCATGCTATGATACCATGTTGACTTTAAGATATAATCAAATCAAGAGTAAGTGATAAAGAAGAAGAAAAAGAGAAAAAAGTGGATGAGAGAAAAAGATAGAGATGGGGAAAGAGAGAAAAAATGAAAGAATACTTTCATCCTTCCACCACATTCTATTTATAATAACAAGTTTTAAAAATTACACATAATCCCCACCATTATATAAGTAATAACAAATAAGCCCCTAACAACACTTATATCCCTCCTCATGCTATTATCTTGCTAACCAGGACATCACTAGCTCAAAAGGTAAAAGAGCTTCTAAACCTTCTCATACTGCAAGTCCTGCTAACCAGAACTCTCCTCACACCAGCTCTACTGTTATTCCTCCACCCTTAATCCCTGGACCCTTACCCATCACCCGCATAACCTCTACTAACCCCCACCCCCAAGTCATCTCCTCTCCCCAACATTCATCATGCTCACCTCAAAATCCCCCATCAACTATACTCCTTGCTAATAAGGACATCAGAATCTCAATTGACATCCCCTCTATCTCTACCACACCTTATAATAGTAACTGCCAAGCTATCTCCCCATCTTTCCAAACTCCATTGAAAAAACATGTTTGAAGTCCTTTCTGATGTTGGCACAAAAGCTGATGAGGATGGTGAACATGATGATGCATCTCTCTCAGGCTCAGAATCAACCACCAGCCTTCCTACCAACCTCACACTCTGTAGGAAGAAGGAATTGACCCTCAAAAGAAAAAATAAATTCAGGAGAAAAGCAATACTTAGTTGCCTTGCTTCAAATAGACTCATAATACAAGAGGTCGACCCCTCATCTATGATCACAACCCAATGATTGCCAAACTTAGTAATCCCTCTCCCAAGAGGAAATGCCCTTCAAATTATTTAACTACACGCCCTCACATAATGATTTCTTTCCTCTTGTGGAAAATTCATGGAACAAACATGTCAATGGTGTCCTATGTTCCAAGTCATTAATTTCCAACATCCAATCCCTCAAAACGCCTCTCAAATCCAAATGCTCTACTACTTTCAATGCTATTTCTAGCAGAGTGTAGATTGCCAAAGAAGAGCTCAATGCTTGTCAACTTGCTCTTGACTTGCAACCAAATAATGCTGCCCTCAGATCACAAGAGAAGCTTCTCATTTCATCCTATATCAAGCTGTGTGAGGCTAAGGAAGACACTTATCAGCAAAAATCAAGAATCACTTGGTTAAAGTGTGGTGAATCAACTACCTCCTTCTTCCATAAATCTGTTGCATCAAGGGACAATAGAAACAAAATTGTCTCCATCTCTTCAACATCTTGTGTGCTACTTGAGACAAAAGCTGCAATAAAGACTGAAGCCCTGAATCACTTTCAGAATATCTTGGGAAGAAACTCCCACTCATACCCTGGTATCATTCAACTCCAACCTTACTTAACTCAATCTGTTCCAACTCAGTTTCTATCATCCCTAGCCTTTATCCCTACAGACACTAAAATTTATCACTGCATGTTTTCTTTACATAGTGAGAAAGCACCTGGCCCTGATGGTTACAATGCCACTTTCTTCAAAAAGACAGGTTTTTCAAAGGAGTCCAAAGTCTGAGGCAGCGTGATCCCCTCTCACCTTTCCTTTTTGTCTTTTCATGCAAGCCTCTTCCATCTTTAACAAAATGATCACTGACATCCCTGACTTCAAATTCCCCTGAAGATGTTATTTATCAAAAAAAAAAAAAAAAAATTCCCCTGAAGATGCCAAAGCCTATCCCTCTCACACTTCAATTTTACAGATGATCTTCTACTACTATCTCAGTACAGGTCTTCAAAAGTGCCCTTGATTGCTTTTGTCTCATATCAGGAATCAACATCAGCCATTCAAAGAGTAACATATTTTTCTCTGGTGTGGATTCATCACTTGAAGCATATATCCAATCTATTCTTGGGATTGAAAAGTGCTCTCTACCTATCAGATACTTAGGAGTTCCCTTGATCTCAACAAGGCTTAAACACGTGGACTGCAAGCTGCTTATTGAAAGAGTTACTAGTAGAATCATAAATTGGACAAGTACATCCCTTTCATTTGCAGGAAGGGTTCGCCTATTAAGTCTGTTCTCTGCAGCATGCAAATGGTTTGGCATCTTATACCTTATGGATTGACTAACATGTCTATGGGCTAACAATATTTGGGCTTGGGCTTATGTATTTGTTTTTTTCGACCCAAAATACAGCAATGGGCATTAGCCTAGATGGTATGATCTCGCCTCCCCAAAGAGGAGGTTGAGTGCTCGAGCCCTAATAGAGGCAACATTGTGTGTGCATGCGTTTCTTGAAATTTTAAAGGGAAAAACAAAAAAAAAAACAAAAAAAAAAAAACAATGACGCCGAAATTTGGTTGTCACATGGCATCCCTAGAGGCAAAAATGAACCAAAGTAGCTAAGGAACAATAAAAATTTGACAAGAGGAAACAGGAAATATGATCCCAAAAAATTCAATAATTTTAAATCTTGATTCTTTATGGGGGGAGAGAGAGAGAGAGAGCAAAACATATAATGTGATTAGAGATCCAAACATAGAAAGGAATATCTAGCAAGTGGATAGGTGACATATTGTGATTATGTATGAGATGCATATTAAAATTTAAATTTCGAATTAAATTCATATTTAATCAATTCACAACATATTGTGGTTGATGAAGAAATTTTTTTTTATTCATACAAGAACAGATCATAATGTTTTGATACCCAAATCAAATATCTCATTAATTTCAGAATCAAACAAGAACATTTTCCATTACATATAAGCAAGCGACTACGCTGAAAAGCATCTAATTGCTTAATAGAATAAATGGGCTAGAAATTAAGGAAGCCAGTAATGCATCAGATCAATAAAGTAAAACAGCAAAATAGTCTCTCTTTTTTTAATCTTTTCAGAAGGGAAGGACCTACTAGAATAACGGATGAAGAATTGTCCATATGCACCTGTTGACCAATGGACAACATCACCAAACACAGAAAATTCCTGGATAGAGAAAACCATTGGATAAATAGAATTCGCCCGGTGGAAAATAATTTATGTGAGGAAATTATTAGTAAAATTCATTACCGTCTTAACACTGTCTGGTGTGATATGGTCTCGGTCTCTCATATTCTCAATCATTATACAAAGATCTTCGCTCTCATATTCTTTTTTATTGTCAGCAAGTTCTGAAGTGCACTGGATAAGACTGTTGGTCAGTGCTTGCGAAACACTAAAAGAAATAAATTGATGTTCAATAGCAAAAACACAAACATGAAGAAACCCCTTGATCCTTGTAGGAGCAACAGGGAGCAAAAGATTGCTGTAGTCCCTGCAGGATGAAGCAAACAAAGTCAAAATGTTGGTTACTGACAACATTATTAATGAAGACAAACAAAATCTACTTCAATAAGATGATATGAAAAGATTAGTAATAAAAAAACAAATATAATCAAAAGGAAAATACAAAATCAGAAGATTCAGAAACTATAAAAAAGAAGAAGCATGTCATACTTGTTTGCATATAATTAATAAGTTTCAAGAGTATACAAAAGGAAGGATATGGGAATTTGTTGACTCCTAGGTTAGATATTAATGAAACATGCAGAATGAGATGCCAATTTATTTTGGATCAATTAAAACTATCTAAGTTGGTGATGCCCATCCTCCCCTCAAAGTGGAGTATCTACAACATAATTGTACAGACTGTAGTGTATTAAAAAAATAGGGAATGTGGTTTTCTATGCTTTATAAATATGCAAGACAAGAGAGATTGAAGCATTCAACGTATTCCCAAATAACCACTAAGAGGCCATGAAAAACAGATCTGTGTTCTAGCTCCCGAGCTTCACTAACCCGACAAAAAGCACACATATCAATTAGCAAGAAATTATTTATCAAGTCAATAGCATACAAGCATAATGATGAAAGAATGAATCATTGGATTGTGATCAAATACAAAATAACAGAATGTAATATCTGATTAGTCCCATATTACCTGGTTCGATGAGTCTGATAGCAAATATTCAGATCTCTCATGGGAGAGTAGTTGATACTCATACGGCAAGAACCTCTGCGCTTTGGAAGCAAGGCCCTGGACATTACAACCACAAATTCACCAAAGTGGAAGACATGAGAATTTGATCAACTCAGAAAAGGATCATAAATGGGTAAGGGAAAGAAGATAAATATACATATATATAGATATATACATAGAGAGAGAGAGAGAGAAGTGCAGACTTGGGTATGCTGAGTCCATTCAATGTGTCCATTGCTTCAGCAGCAGCAAGAGAATCTTTGAATTTAATCAAAGCCTGCCAAGACATCTGACCAACTTAAGATAAGTATAGAGATACAGAAACTGTTGCAAAAAGGTCCAAATTCACCTTTCAACATCTTACATGAAATCCAGCACAGTTCTCATAAGTCGCAAGCTTCTTTACAAAACCGTAGCTTGAGAAAACCTAAGCGAAATTTGAATCACGGTTCAGCATATAGCAGCAGAAGAATTCAACTAAAAAAAATGGTATGCCATCACAATCATCCCAAATATTACAATTGTTAGGATTCTAGTAATTTATTGGCAGATTTCGTTTCGTTCCGCTCAGTGAATTGTAATTTTTATATTTTTAGTGAGTGAAATAGAAATAGGTAGTTAGATGAAATTGAGTAAGAAGAATACACTTACTGAAGAAAGCTACATTAAAAGGGTAAAAATCATCTACTAAGGTCAACGATGTCATCTTATCAAATCGGAGGCTAAAAAGGTAAGAATCACACTTGTTCTAATCTATCGCCATCTAGGTTCATGCATACATGCCTTACATGCTCATAATTTGAAAGGTGAATTTAGAACCTAGGTTGTGTTTATTTTTCAACACATAAACAAAAATTAGGAGAAGCATGTTTTACACATGGCTCTATAGAATATACATTAGCATTAAGATTCTAGAGCTCTCTCTTTTATACATATACATATAAACTTTCCTAAATCGTATTTAGAATGTTACTTTAATACGCATTACGCCACATATGCTAAGTTTCCCAGTTTTCTAATCTTATTTACAGAAGTCCTTACGCATAAAGAACATTTTTCCAAATATACATTCATGCCTATTTTGTTAAGTTCTAGGTATCTATATCTTGGACATTGCTTGTGCATTTGAGAAAACTATTTTCAAGAATCTTCTCAAAGTGTTAGTCTCATCGATCGAGGTGGTAATGGTTGCAGCTTAGAAAATTTCAATCACAGAGAGTTGTTTTGATCTCAATCGAAGTCATGAACGCATCGATCGATCGAAGCTATGTAAGCATCGATCTCAAAGAGCTAAGTACTGCACAATTGAAGTGAGTATATCATTCATTGAACAAAGCTATACAAGTATAGATCAAACGGAATAAGAAACTCGGGATTTGTTTCACTACTCGAGTTCTCTTGAACCATAAGTGATAAACTTGGGGAACAAGTAGTTTCTCTAGGTCTTGCATAAACCCTAGTTGTGGCGCATAGCTAGAGAGTTAGAAAAAATCGTGAGAGTTACATTGAAAGCTGTTGAAAATATTATTATAGGAACCCTTAAATTACTCCTTGATAGAATATTTGATATGAGAATATCATAGGAGATATTTTAGCCTATGATAGACAATTTGATTGGAGTGATTTATCGTATTAATTTTAGGATTGTTCCATCAATGTATTTTCCATATTTATCACTTGTATTCTTTCACCTATAAATAAAGGTGATCATTGTATAGAAAGATTAAGAGAGTATAATAAAAATATGTAGCCCTCTGGGCTTTGTGTGTCGTGGATGTAAGCCCTAGTGCTAAACCACATTATGTTCTTGTGTTCTTCATGTTTTAGTTTCTCTCTTCAACAAAAGATATTTTCAATCCTTTATTTGTTTATTTATCCACAAGAGTTCGGTGTGAGAGTTCATCTTTTGTGAGTATCTAGCATATACATAGATATCTGCATATCTATTATTTTTTACATCATCCCTATCATCTGCATCATCCTTAGGACCCTATCATCTGCATCAGACACGGTGATTATGATGTTATTATGAGTGTTGACACTATTATTGTTGTTGTAAAGCATAAAATGGAAGCGAAGAGATTAATAAAACAAGTAGAACAAACAGATATAACGTGGTTCAGCCACTTGGGCTTACATCCACGACACAAAGAGCCCAGGGGGCTACATCTCTTTCATTACATTCTCTTTTAATTCATACACAATACAATGGTGAAGGCTCCTTTATATAGGAGAAAAAATTATGAGAATGGAAAGAATTAGTAAATAGGAAACAAGGAGGTTTTCTCCACTGATTCCTCTCGTAACACCAAATCTTCAATAATAGGAAACAACATCAATTACTAAAAGATTTTCCTCCACTAATTCCTCCATTAAATCATCAATACTCCCCCTCAAGTTGGAGCATGAATGTCCAACTTGCCATTGAGATGACGAGTAACAACAAGTGTGAATGCTACCAAACACTTCGGCAGCCCAAACAAGTCGATAAAAACTGTCAGAGACACGACAAAGACGAAGCTACCGAACACACCGGCAGCCCAAACAAGTCAATAAAAACTGCCGGAGACACGGCAAAGGCGAATAACATTTCTGCCGAACAACCAGACAACCCAAACAAGTCACAAATAGCACCAAAAAACTTTTAGCAACATTTCAGATGCTAAGGGAATACCCCAAAATAGGGGTCCGAACCTAGGAAGAGAAATTAGGCTCTCATACCATGTTGTAAAGCATGAAATGGAAGTGAAAAGATAAATAAAACAAGTAGAACACACAAATATAACGTGCTTCAGCCACTAGGGCTTACATCCACAACACAAAGAGCCCTGAAGGCTACATCTCTGTTCATTAGATTCTCTCTTAATTCATACACAATACAATGGTGGAGGCTCCTTTATATCGGAGAAGAAATTATGAGAATGGAAAGAATTAGAAAATGTCCTAACAAAGAAGATTTTTCTCCACCGATTCCTTTAGTAACACCAAATCTTCAATAATAGGAAACAACATCAATTACTGAAAGATTTTCCTCCACTGATTCCTCCATCAAATCTTCAATACTCCCCCTCAAGTTGGAGCACGAATGCCTAACTTACCACTGATATCTATATCAGACATGGTGATTATGATGTTATTTTGAGTGTTGACATTATTGTTGTGGTGTTGTGCTATAGAACGTCAACATAAACTCTTACTTTGAGTAAGAAGACTCAAAACTGTCAGTGAACAATTGGTGTCAGAATGAAGTAGCAGAACTCAATGGGATTGAGTGGATTCAACGGAATTGAGCTGTTCTTAGATGGATTGGCTGGAGGACGGCCAAAGAGATCTTCTAGGTGTGAAGATTTGGTGTCTTGCAGAGCGTAAAGGTTATCTAGAGTTCATAGGGTTGAATGGATCTGGTTGTAATCCCTTTTTTTATATATAGTGGATTGCTTGACCGGACCAAGTCCCGTGATTTTTTTGACTTACAGTTCGGGTAGGTTTGCCCATGTAAATCTAGTGTGCACGTCTCTAAACTCTATTTACTTTACTGCACTTCAAATTGCTTTATATTTATGTGATTTATTTTGTGCATCAAACATGATTATTAAATGGTATCAATCAACGTAAGTGTTTGTTTGTGTCACGCCCCCAAATTTATTTACAGGAAACTCTCATCCGGTACCTAAATCTAGTGCTTGACTTGCATATACAATCATCATATTGCCATAAATAAACCCAAACTCTATCCAATATCTGGTGCAATGCAGAACATTGGATGAGATGTGATAATCCTATGGTCTCTTATATCCACTCAATAAATTCATTATTATACAATCATCATATTGCCATAATCCATTATGTGCACATGATTGCCAATGAATTCATTATTATATCAGAGCTCAATCTATGCCAGTATGATCTGCAACTTAATAAAACTATCTTTAAATACTAAATTCACTAACTTCCTTTTTTTTCATAGAAGTGACACACCATTTGAGTGATCCTTTAAACAGTATATTTTTGAGTTTTCCAAGTATAGGTGGCAAAATCTTATAGAGAAAGATACCAAACTAAAGGTGCAAAGCAATAGCCCTAATGTGAAGGAAAAGAAAGATCTGCTTCCTAAATAGAAAAAAATTGAGTTGCAAAATAAATAGGAGAATTAAATTCTGACTACGGCCAGTATTCACCAGGTTATGGAACTAGGAGAATACAATAATACACGTTAGTTTATCACCTAAAAAAAAAATGAGGCGGCTATTAACAGTGGTATAAGCAAGGCACTAAGGCAGTCTCTGTTCAATTAGTTATCAGATGGATTTCATAAAATACAAACAAAAGAACGAATGTAAAATCTCAATAACAAATTAAAACTACATATACAATCTACAACTATCATGTGAAGACAAAGTATTTAATTTAAGTTTCTATTCTTTTCTTCTTCTTTTTTGATAAATAATAATCGATTAAAAAGCGTTCAAAAGGTGAACGCGTCCCAAAACTAAGGACCCAAAGAATCCAAAAAAATTAACTTAAGTCATCGGGAGAGGAGCAAGAACTCCTCTTCACGTAACGAAAAATAGAATGAATAATATGAAGTTTCAGCATCGCCATGGACAACTCCTTCCCTTCAAACATTCTACTATTCCTCTCCTTCCAAGTGCACCACCAAACGCAATGCGGAACTGCCCTGCAGAAACCGCGAACACTATTTCTCACACGGCATCCCCTTCATGCACTAATCAATCCCTTGGAAGATCCAGGAATTACCGAATAACCCAAATATGAGGTTCCAACAGTCGTACGCCACTGGACAATGCAGGAGGATATGATCCACTGACTCACCGTCACGTTTGCAAAGGCAACACCAATTAACAATACAGTTTCCTCCCTTCCTCAAATTGTCAATCGTCAAAATCTTACCCCATACGGTTGTCCAAACAAAAAATGCCGCTCTAGGAGGAGCAGCAGAACGCCATATGGTCTTCCATGGAAAATCAATGCCTACGAAGTTCGTTAGGCATCGAAACAAGGATCGTACTTCAAAACAACTATGGGATGAGGGAATCCACCTAATATCATCACTACCGCTGCCAACTACTTCCTGTTTATACAACATGTCCAGAAGAACACATACCTTGTCCATCTCCCAATCCTGAAAGGAACGCCAAAAGCTCACATCCCATGTAATCCCACTACTATCAAGCCGATAGCAGTCAACTACGTAGGCATGTCTATTGGTTGCGATGTTGTACAAACTTGGGAAAGTGCAAAATAACGGTTGATCACCACACCATAAATCTTCCCAAAAACAAACATATCTACCATCATGCACCTTAAATCTAATATGAGAAGAGAAAACATCCCAACCGTTCCTAATGGATTTCCACACCCCAACTCCTCCCGCCAAAAAGACTGGACAAGTAAACCACCCCGCCATTCTCCTCCCCAAAACGACATGAGACAAGCCTTCTCCAGAGGCAGTGCCTTTCCCTACCGAATCCATAACTATTTACCCAAGAGAGCATGATTAAAAGGAACCAACCTCCGAATACCCAGACCACCCAACTTAATGGGCTTGCAAACTTGATCCCATCTGACAAGATGATTGATATTTAGATCTTTTTAATCCTTTCAGCAACAGAACATGGGATTTGGAACATAGATAAAAAAATAAATAGGCAAGCTCACCCCCCCCCCCCCGGGGCGGCGGACAGATATTGCTTCTTCCATCCTGCCAACCTCCTAACGTATCTATCAATCACAGAGTCCCAACTCCCCACCCTCCTTGAGGAGACCCTACACCCAAGAGCTGCAGCTAAGGAGGAAATGTCCTGAACATCCCCAACCGGAATTCTTGGTCTCCAATTTTTTGCACCTACAATTGAAAATTTATAGTTGTTGTCGTTTTAAGGGAAATATGACTTAGCATAATTTTGTTGAAAACAAGAGTCAATAATTTTTAGTTTGTTTATATTTTTTACAAGGTAGTCATTCAATTTAATTACCTCTATCCAAGGTCAAATAAGAGATTTCAAAGATTCAACAAGGGTGCAAAGGTAAGTTTAACTCTTAAATTGTTCACTCGCCAACTTGAAAGGGTTCATGTTCATGCAATTTCATCATTAAACAACCCACACAAGTGGGCCAGTGGATAAGGGGTCTCCTGGGGCAAACCGTAAACTTGGATGTAGTCTGTTCGGTTCTCAAAAGGCGCAAAAACACCAGGGTTTCAATGATATAAGCGTGGTTTGCAGGTTGGTTGATTCTTCATTACCAAAAAAATAAAAAAATTCAACATTAAACATGTTAGGGTTCATATAATTTTGATCTTCAAATGCTATTTTTGAATGCATAAATTGTTTTTTGAAACATAAAACTATCGAAATGTAAAGAGTGAATTGATAGATTAAGTTGGATCTATCGAACATGCCAGAAAGATTTTAAACTGTTAGAAAAAGACTTATGAGGGTTGCTTATTTTTATTCTTTTTAGAGCTGAGGATTGCAAGCCTTTGGTTGATAACATCAGTATATAATGCAATTCTAGTTTTTACAAGGAAAACTTCCCATCAAATACCTATAAGTGTCACTCATTTCCACTCTTTTAAGAACTGAGGACGGCGAGCCTTTGGTTGATCGCATCACTGGTATAATCCAATTATAGATGAAAAAAGCTATTTCTTTTGCTAGGAGGATGGAATTTTTTTTTTTTTTTTTTTTTTTTTTTTTAATTGAGGATGGAATTAATTAAATATATTTATTATACAAAAGA
>JAOTQH010231139.1:0-12524 GCA_025631255.1 Cornus kousa
TAGGACTTAACATTTTAGTTAATCCATTCCCTTATACAAAATAAGTAGGACTTAACTGATAAGTTAATCCGTCCCTAGAGTGCCACCATCATATACTAGTGCACTTCATCCACACAATTCAATAATTGATGTAACAATTAAGGAAAAATATCAAATATTTCACATATAATAACATAATGTATGCTATCACAGAATAAGAATGACTTATAATTATTTAAGCTTCCTATATCATATATCCTACACAAGCTGAATCTTACACATGCTAATATTTTATTATACAATTACATAAGCATTCTCCGTATCCATTCATCCTATACATTTAATCTCAATTGCTAAAACAATTTAAAAGATTAAATACATTCGTTTGTTTAAAACATTCAAATAACAAGGATCGTTATGATCAAGTCTATTCAAAATTTATTTAAACTCATACTTAGTCCCTATTTAATGTTCAGGACCCTCCAAAATCAATTAAGATATATTTAACGATGTTTACGAAACTTCCCCAGGTAAGGCTCGAGCTTTTGTCCTAATTGCTCAAGCATCCTGTTCAGGCTCAAGCATCCTGCTTCAGGCTTGAGCTTTTCACCCAATTGCTAGAGCTTTCCCTTTCACGCTCAAGCTTTTCATCCAATTGCTCGAGTTTTTCCTTTCAGGTTCGAGCTTTTCATCCATGGCTCGAGCTTTGTCCCAAGGCTCGAGCACTGTAACAGTGGTCCGAGCACTGTTATGCTAATCAACCCAGAATTTCTACTGTGATCTCAATCTTTGTTATTTAAGGATTCCTAGGCATGTTTCTACATTCTATCAATCCACAGATATAAAAATAAATCATTTAAACATGTAAAAATTCATAAAGGAATCAAATCAAATTCATGAATTTAACAAATCATACAACAAGCACAAATATGAACTAAACTCATAAAACCTATGTTCTAATTCAATTAAACATGCATAATTATTTAATTTTAATGTTTAAACATCCTGGAATTTCCTAGGCATGTACAGAAACATGAATCATAGGGAAAAAGATAGAAGAAAAACTTGTCTTAAACTTTCAGATCAAAAGTTAAACTTCTTCTTCCTTGTTCTTCTTCTCTAAAGGGTTTTCTCCTCCTTCCTTCCTCTTACTCTTCCTCATTCTCTCTCTAACTCTTTCTTTATATTACGTGATATATTTTAACCCATTTTTCAACCTATAGTTGTATATTTATAGGCTAAATAAAATAACCTTAATCATTTTCCCAATCCAAGTCAACTTAATAAAAATAAATAAAAATTAAAATATTGAAAAGGTAACTTAAAAATATGTTACGTTTGTAATCTATGTATATATTTACTAAATAAATAAAATATATACATCAGATTATTTATTAACAGATTATTTAAAAACACTTAAGTTACTGTAATATTAAAAGATAACTTAAAAATGATACGTATAAAATCTATGTATATCCTTATTATATAAATATAAAAAAATATACATCAGATTAAATATTAATACTCAAATTATCATTAAAAGTAATTAGTAAACTACTTTCTCTTTTATATATGTATATACATATATATATCTATATATATACATATACAACTATCCATGGGTAATTATCCATACCCAACAAACCTCTTATCTAAGTAGTCCATGGGACCTAATTGGTTGGTCCATTATTACTAACCATAATCATAAAATAAAATTAATAAAATAAAATATTTAATCATTTAATTTATAATTAATCAAACACATCATTTAAGCACACAATCAAATAAACAAATAATACAAATAACACCTAAACAAAATGTCAATTAATCAAGTAACACTTAATTCAATTAAACACATAAGTAATTAGTCAAATAATCAATTAAACAATTAAAAATATAATTAAAACAAATAAATAAATACTGAGACTATCCTTTTAAAATTAGGGGTATTATAACCACCGTCTTTTTCCATCGCCACCAACTTTCATCACCACCCACCGCTTCCACTACTGCCGCCGACTTTCACCACTACCCACCGCTTTTCATTACCTCCACCGCCTTTCACCACTAACATCGCCTTCCTTTGCCCCAACCATTGCCGCCACCACCTCATTTCTCCACCGCTACCGCTATCTTCCGCTACCACCACCACTTTCCACCACTACCATCGCCTTTCACCACTTTCTACCACCACAGCCACTACCGCCTTTCACCACCACTATCACCACCGCCTTTTACCACATTCCTCTACCTCCTTTTACCACCTTCCACCAACGCCACAGCCTTCCACCACCGTTACCGTCTTACACCGTTGCCGCCGCCGCCTTCCACCACCACTGCTACCACCATCTTTCATCATCACCACCACCACCGCTACCACCATTTTCCACCACCACCACTACCTCCACTGCTTTTCACCACCACCATAATCACCTCTATTGGCTTCTACCACTCCCACTTATACCATTATCTCCTTCTACCACCACCAACACCATTGCCACCACTGCTGCCTTTCGCCAACACTGCCTTCTTCCACCATTGCTGTAATACCCCTAACTTTAAAAGAATAGTCTCGGTATTAATTTGTTTATTTTAATTGCATTTTTAATTAATTAATTGATTACTTAGCTAATTTCTTAATTGTTTAAATTAATTGTGTGCTTAAATGTTTTATATTAATTAATTTTGTAATTAACTTGCTTGCTTTGATAAGGTGTAATTTGTTTATATGATTTTACTTACTTAAATGATGTGTTGCTTAATTGTAATTTTGTGTTAGGATTGAATGATTTTAACTATTTTATTTTATTTAATATTTTAAGGAGTATGGATATGGATAGTAGTAATGGACCAAACAACTAAATCGTATGTACTACTTGGATAGGAGGTGTAATAGGTACGGATATTACCCATGAATGATTGTACATATATATATGGGTATATATGTTTAGGAGGATAATTTATTAATATTATCATTATTGTTAAATAATTAATATTAATAATAATATTTTAATAGTCATTAAATATATATATATAGCTTGTATTATACGCATATGTATAAATCACATTAGTTCTGTAGCTTATATATATATATATATATATATATATATATATATATATATGTATATGTATTATTTATTTTATTTTATTTTTGTTATTTATTTTTCTTATATGCAGACTTAGGGTATGACTAGGATTAGAGTTTTGTGTATCCTATATATATACTATTATATGTCTGTAGAGGGGTTGAGATATTACGTATATATTATTAGAGAGTTTTAGAGGAGAAACTGAGAGGAAGAAAGCTAGGGTTCGACCAAGAAGGCTAAACCAAAGAGGAGGAGGAAGAGGGGCTGGCTCGTGGGTTAAACCAAGAGCGGCAGAAGAGGTTTAACGGCAATTAAGGTCGCCGGAAAACCTAGGAAGAAGATGATTAAGGTTTTAATTCGAAACCTAGAGGCAAGTTCTTATTCTTACTCTTTCCCTTAGGTCTATATTCTATGCATGCCTAAGTTAATTCCACGATTTATCAGAAATTAAATTGACTAAATATACATGCTTAAATTGAATTAAAACTGATTTTTATTATTTATGGTGTTCTTGATTAAATCTTGAAATTTTCTTGCTTATCAACCTGTTTTGATTCTTGTTAGTGATGCATATTACCTTCATACAATTATTTAAGACTGTTTAGGACTTAGTTCGGGACTGTAGAAACCATAATAGAGGAGAACAGAATGTTCCACAGTCGTCGGAGATGGAGAAGACATGTAGAACAGGGAGAGCCGGCTCCCTCTTGGAGGGAGGCGTCTCTTTCTTGAAGAGAGGCGACTCCCTTGCGAGGGAACTGGCTCCATATGTGAGGGAGGCGGCTCCTTTGTTGGATTTTTGGTTAGGGCGTGTTCGGACTTCGTTTTTGGAACATACCTAGGCTATAATGGATGGTTGGAATGATTTAAATTGGCATAATTACTTTCCCGAATGTATAATTTATGTTAATTTGTCATGGATATGAACAATATAAAGTTTTAAATAAATCTGTATATTGTTAACGAATGATGAAATTGCGTATTATTAGTTTAGCAATTTAAATGGATGTTAAATGATCTAAATCATGGGTTATCAGTATAATTTCGTCATGTATTTAACTAATGTTGAGTATACGAATTTCTGGTTCTAATTGATGTATTAATTTATTTTCTTCATCAATTATTGGATGGAAGGGAGGAATTAATTGCTTCAAAATAGTTTAGCAATTATCATGGATGTTATATGATTTTAGTCATGCATTGGCAAAGTAATGGGTTCATGTACCTGTCTGATTTCTATTATGCATAATATGGATTTTTTTTTTTTATATATATTTTTTTAACTATTGCATCAATTGTGGATTTATTTGATGTATTATCTTATTTATTACATTATTTATGGATCATATGCATTGAATGCACCAGTATGGGATGGTGGTATTCTAAGGACGGACTAACCAAGAAGTTAGGTCCTACCTATCATGTATAACGGAATGGATTAACTAAAATGTTAAGTCCTACATATGTTCATGTCAGGTCAATGAAACCAGTTAGATGACATACTGGATGTTTATTTTATGTTCTGAATTATGATGGATTATATATATATATATATATATATAGTTATGATCCATGATATGAGCTTGAGTCTCAAGATCATGGTTAGGGAGCGTACATGCAATGGGATGCATAGCTGGCTATGATGGTTAGTGGTGTACCCTGTTAGATCTAGGTACTCATGCCCATATCAGGTGCGTTTTGCACGTTGCCTACTAATCAGGTTGAGACCGCCTTGTAGTCTAATGAGAGTCCTTTAGTGTGTGTGTGTGTGTGTGTGTGAACTATATAGATATTACTGGATTAACTAGGATATATACGTGTATCGGATCTCTACTTGGATTGTAGTAGAGTAAAACTTGTTTGTGGGTTTGACCCATCATTATTTTTCAGGAGTTCGTCAAGTGTAAAGATTGTTTACGTTGAGCAGTGATCAATCTACTTCATTCTTCCGGATTATCTACAGGTGTTTCTTTTATATTCCAGTGTTCGGACGTAGACAGTTATTGCTATCACTTGTTTAGTGGGATATTCTAATGGTCCACATAGTATGGATTCCCGAGTTATATTATTATTGAATGATTGGATGTATTAGAATATTTTATTACTTATGAAAACTTATTCTGAGAATTTTATTAATGGATTATTATTTTGGTTTCTTTCAGCAATTTATCTATTCTTAGTTATCATATTTGTATTCTGTGTTCGAATATTACCGATTTATTTTTGATATCCTCGGATATTCGGGCATGGACCTGGCCAACCCGTACCCGAAAATCCGGGGGTATCACATTAATCAAGTCTGCGCCTAAAACTAGGGAACGTCAAACAATTAATAATAAATAAACACATAATACAAAAGGATAAATAATAAATAAATAATATCACTGAAAAGGAAACTAAGTAATAAATAATTAATCCTCTAAGTAAATCCAATAATCCCCAAACGTAAATAATTCTTCAGAATACAACTCGACAATCTATATCATGAAAACCTAATAAAATCACATAACCAAAATTAAAAATAAAAGTCTAAAACTGAATAAAAAAGATATAGTGGGGAATTTTACGTTGATGACACCGGACCAGTGATTAATAGTAGCCTCTACTCTTCATGATCAACCTTTAGGCCTGCTACTGATGAGGACCTAAAAAATATAACAAAGATAGGTTAAAACCGACAAATAAGTCATTTTTACAACAACCTAAATAGAGATCTGATGAATGCTACATCCCTAACTAACTCATGCAATATTTACATATTTAATAGAAATATATATACACGCTAAAGACTCTTATTGGACTAAAGGTAGATTCAACTGGATAGTGAGTATCTCATGCAAAGCGAATGCAAGGTGGTCACGAGCCCTCCTTTTACCAGGGCACACACATCCCTATATCCAGCTACCTATCTCAACTGGGAATATACGCCCTAATCCTAACCACTGATCACGAGACCTCTACCTCGTATCATAGTACACAAAATAATATAAATATCTTGCCATATCCTAACAGTGGCATAGCTATACATAAAATACAGTAACCATATCCTGATAATGGCACGGCCACATATAAAAATATTGTAGCCATATCCTGACAATGACACAATAAATAACATAACCATATCCTGACAATGGCATAAATAATAAAGGATTCAACTTATTAGTCGGTCAAGCAATATCAATATAATACTAAACCAATATCCTGACAATGGTCTCATATACAACAAAGATAGATCAAATATTAGATCATAAAAATAGCCATGAATATGATTTAAATAACATTATCAAATATTGTAGTTAGTGTAGCAATTTAAGCTTATTAAATTACATGAATAATTTATATGTTACTAATGTCTTTTACATCAACCATGAAAATCCTATATTCTAAATCCAGCCATGAACCATTCTAATAACTTATAATTTTAGCAAATTAGATGATTACAATCATATACCATGCTAAACATTTAAATTTCAATGCTTGAACAAGTTAAAGTATTCAATTTACAAATTAATAATTGAATAAAATCAAAATTAACATGCATACCAAAACTTCATACCATTTAATCCACATACCACTGTTCCTGAGTCCTTATTTAGTGTTCGGGGTCTTAACAAATCAATCTAGGGTCATTCAGGGTTTTTTTTTAACCAAACCAAACCCCTCAGCGCTCGAGTCCTGTCAAACAACGGTTAAGTGTTGAACAACGCTTGAGCCCTATCTAACAATGCTCGAGTGTTGCTTTCCCAGAATCAGTGCTCAAGCCCTGTGATTCGGTTAGTGATTCAGATCCAGTGGATTTGGGTCATCACACAATTATCACACAATTATCCCTTAATTATCTTTCAGAAAAGCTTCACTCATTTTTGCACAAAACACATCACATATTTCTCCACAATCACACCCTAAAATCTGATTAGGGTTGGTATAAATAGTCCCATACAAAAGAACCCAACTAGTCCTACAAGTCTAACCTTTTTGAAGAGTCAAAAACCAACTTGAAAACTAATTTTCATAAATTCCCAGTACGGATGAACTGGTTGAGGAAAAACATGAACTAGTTCATTTGGGGTTACTATCATGTCCAATTAGTTCAAGAAAAAAAAAATTAAACTTATTCAACTGACTTGCTTCTAAGTGAAATAGCCTCCATAACCTTAACATAGGGTTTATGTAAGATATTCATGTATGAGTCATTTTGACCCTATTCCAATTATAGTGTCCTAGACTTGAGCTTTTAATACAAATTCAAAATGTATTACTTTACATTCAAGTCCTACCCATGTGATTGACGTCCATGCTCCATCATCATCATTATCATCCAAGGTGAGCTTTTGATAACTTGAGTCTAAATGATAAATCTGTAAACAATAACACTCAAGTAGATTGTCAATTCCTTCACAAATCTAAAGGCAAACAAACAGGACAAGTATTGGTTATTAGAAAAAATTTATTTTTATAAAACATCATCTGGCATCCTTTGAAAACTCCGTAATTGGACTTTTGAGATTTTCTTAAATGTCATCTTTTGGAAAAAAATTTTAAAATATTTTTTTCAAGTCAAAATCTTCTTACAAGAGCTATTTTGTCCAAATGGTTGAGTTACCCCAATGCGTCCTGAGAACTTATATTTAAACCTTGCACCCTCTCTCTATCCATTAACTCCTAACATTCTTGTTATGAAAAAAAAATCAAAATCATTCTTGAAGACATTTTTTTAGGACATCCATAAAGTCCTTAAATATTGGATCAAATTATAAATTTACACAACTTCTTACATTATTTGGGCAATTGGGCACCTTTGATTCTTTAAGTTAAGCACTAAGTTTGACATCATATTTAATGTGGTTAGACTTTTTTTGGTGTAGAAAAAGAAAAATGAAACTATGTCCGATTATATTGGTCAAATGTTAGTCGACGTGGTTATGCCACATCATTTTCACAAAATTCTTTGACTCTTTCTCTCCCCCGATTTCCCCCTTTCTCTCTCTTCTGGTTCATTGATCTCGGACCTTTTTTTATCCATTTCAACGAGCAAATAAATTCTTCTTTTAAACAATATTATCTAGATCTAACAATTTCATGAACCCCATAAATCTAAGTTTGAAGATATATGTAGATACATATTCTTCCTTTCTATTCTCACTTTGATTTTCACAATAAAGGAAAAAATAGAGCATTAACAGTTCTTCGTTTGTTGGTTTTTCGGTAGATTCTTCCTCTATCTTTGATTATGGCTTTCTCTCTCTCCGATTTTGCATTTGCCTTGCACATATAAACCCTAATCTTCTATATTTGAATCCAAAATTAAAAGCCCTAATCCTATAAGCCCTACTATGAATTAATTCTCTTTTTCAAAATTTTGTTTTGGTAAGTTTGCAAACACTTATTCAATATAGTTTTTGAATATTCTGATCTTAGTGTTTAACGTTTAAGCAAACAAAATCTTCTTCTTCATAAGAAGAAGTTATAGGTTCCTCCCTTTTGAACAACCACACTTAAACGAATCCTTATTGATTCTTTTTTATTTTTTCCCTTTTCTTGTTAGCCAAGTGCATTAAAAATCTTATTTGGCTAATATTTTTGCTTAGAATTTTTTTGCTTTTGCTAGTGTATTGTAGCAAAGCAAAAGTGTAAAGCATATTTGGTAAGGTTTGCTGTCATTTGAATAATATCAAAGTGCTTCTAAAATTGAGGCCAAAATCAGAATCATCAAAATGATGCTTTTGTTTACTTCTGCACCATAGCAAAACACTGTTCAATTTTTTTTTTTTTTAATTATTATTATTATTATTTTTCTAAATTAACATTTTTAACCAACCATTCAAATTTTCAAACTTCCAACACTTTTTACCAAACATGCTCTCATGTTTTTGCTTTCAAAAATCTTGTAATAAAGTTACGTTACTAAACATGCTTCGAAATGGTGTTGAACACATTTTTAAGTGGAAACATTGCTTCTGCTTTGGGTCAAAGCAAAAGCACAATGTAACTATAGTTGTCAAACAGGTATGTGAATCAGTGGAAGCAAGAGAATCACTAGAAAGGAAAGAGATGGGGGAAGTTGGGGAAGACAAACTTTATATATATATAATGATGGATGATGTGGAATAGCCACATAAGATTCAGATTGATATTCAACCGTTATAGTCGGACCAAGTATTACTTCTCTTTGAAAAATTATTAAAAAATATTGTCCTTGTATTCATGCATCTTTTTGTTAAGTAATGTAGTTTTGAAAGATCATGTTTCAATCTACAAAAATTCGTTGTTTTCAAACAACCTATGAATTGAATTATTTTTGGCATTTTAAAACACTTTTAAAGTATATTTTACCTCTGAAAAATTGTTTTTATGGTTCTGTCCAAAAACGTTAAATTTGTACCTCACATTGAATTCTTACTAAATTGCAGTTTTGAATTATGGTTAGGGGTGAAGCCAGGATTCTAGTTGGGGGAGGGGAAGGGGGGAAAGGGAGGGGGGTTAAGACTTAAGAGCGACATGGAAAATGGAAGGACAAACAGTTAAGGCAACCTAAAGCTCGAGTGATTCTTCCACTAAAACGCAAAGACGAACAAAAACATTAACAAAAAAAAATAAAATCTGAATAATCCGGCTAATCCCAGTACTAACACACACAGAGATAAACAAGAATTTTCAACCAAAACAATAAAAACACCACAATCCTTTCAAAAACCAAAACCCACAAAGCCCTCAGATTCAAATTCAAAAAGCACAACTGAAAAAGTAGCGGAGACCAATCAATAGAGCGCATATACAGAATCTATACATAAAAGAGAGACACTGAGATTGAATTGTTAATGGGGTTTTTTTACCAGTAAAGGGCTTTCGCTTCACGCAGGGGTCGAGCTGATTACACCACCTAAGGCGGCAGGACTTGCCGGACCGCCCAGGAATTCCTCGGGCGATCAGGCTCCAATTCCTCGCCCCAAACTTGCTCACGAGTTGACTCAGTATCACGTCTTCTTCAGGCGACCAAGGTCCCTTGACTCGGCTACTAGTACTGCCGCCATCACCGGTTCCTCCTCCTCCATCGCCACCGTCTTCGAGCACCACATCGACGCCATCAGGGACGCCGGAACCGCCGTTAACGGCGGCGGCGTCAGGGATTGTTAAATCTCTTTGCTCCTCCTCTACCTCCATCTCGGTCTCTCTCTCTCTCTCTCTAGTCTTTCCGTTTTCTCACTCTCTCTCTCTCTCTCTCTACATTTGCAACCGAACCTACCTGCCTAACTGCAACTCGTCTTGAGGGACAGTGGAATTGATTTATTGGGCCGATGTTTCGGTACCAATTTCCGGTTTTGTAAGGCGGTTTCTTTGAAATGACGAACGTGTCCTTTTACTTGCACTTGATGAACCCACGGGCAAAGGAATCAAAATGCCGTCGTACGTAGGATGTGTTTCTCCAATTAACTAGAAAAACACCATAGAATTTGCAAGGGGCTATATTGTACTTTTTTTGTTGTAAATATATGCATAGGTGGGGGTAAATTATAGTTTGAGCTGTCATGCCATTTGGAAAGCCCAATATACCGCCTTGAAGTTCAAAAGTTTGAATACAACTTTTTGATCAATTTGAGAGGTGAATAATAAGCCCGTGGGCCCAATTTTGCTCTATCTAAATTTTGCTTTGGGCCAACCAGGAATATCCAAATTAGAACAACTCCAGGACCAGACAAGCCTGGCCTGTTTGAAATGGGTATTGTTAAGAATTTCTTCTATTCAAGTTAAATAGTTCACCATAAATTATTACACGATCTTAGGACCACTCCATATCATTATTTATGGGGCAATTACATAATGACAGAGCAAATGTGTTAGCACTGCATCGATTTTATTTCACTTTTTGTTTTATGTGTTATCATGTGATTGGTTGGGACCAATAATCCCAGGATCATACAATAATTTGTCATAGTTCTATTGTTTCTTTTCTATCTTCTGAAGTATAACGTACAAGACTCAAGTCATGCTAGGGATAACAAAAAAATGTGTGTTCTTTCCAATGGTTAAAAAAAAAAAAAAAGGTTACATTCGTAATAATAAAAATAAAAAAATATAATTTATGTAGTCATTTATATGAGATCAAGACAAGAATATTGCTTATGATAATGAAGAGTTATGAATGTAAGTCAGATAAGATGACTCAAAAATTAGCTCATGGTCTTGCTGAGATAAAGATTTGTTCGAGATGACTCGAAAAATAGTTAGTCACACATTTGTAGAGAGTAAAGCTTAGCTAAAGTGTTCAAAACCTTTATGAATCAAGCCTATCCATGTATCTTGTTAACTCATGTAGATGTACTAAACCCCGGCTATCAAAATATATACAGAGTACTAAATATTTAGACTACCTCGTAATTCACCATTATATATACATGCAGTTTCTGTCCCATTTGCATTCGGCAATTATTGAAAAAATTCTTTCAAGTGACCCTTACTAAAATTCAAAATCTAGACCTCCACAACGTCTCTTTGCCATTAGACTACCATCCCTTGGGATTGAAGTTCGGGACTTAAGATATATAGTCATATACCTTCTCTATTTGTCAAAAGTAAAATTTACTAAGACCCTCTTAAATATTAGTCCATCAAAATACTCAATTCTTTAGCAGGCCCTCCTTTGGGTATGAGGAGTGGAATTGTTAGGCTGAGCCCAAGGATCAGATGTGAGAGTAGAACTTGGGCTCAATATCTAAATTCTCCCTGAACAGCCCAATACTCAATTTTTTTTTTCTTTTTTCTTTTTGATAAGCAATAAGAATATTGAATATATCGAACGGTTTTATGTGATTGAATGACGTCATTATATATAATGATGTTATCTTACTCAAATAAAAATTTAGTTCAATTTGTCCGATTTTCAAATTCTGTACCATTACTCTTTTTTCACGAGGATTTAGAATTTAGTATAATCAAACAATTTTATACACCAATAGCCCTTAGCCCTGTCCATGACTTTAGAGAGGTGGAAAGTTCAAGCACTAAAGCGAAATAAATTGGGTCTTATGCTTTACTTATATATATATATAAGTGAAAAAAGAGGGTCATAAAATAGTGTATGTATGTGTCTATATATACACGCACTATTTCACCTTCCTCATATTTCGCTCAGAGAATTGTTTGAAGCGTAGATCGAAATTTCTATCAATTTCCTACAGGAGAAGGTAGCTTTTAAGTCGCGGATGATACCATCTTTCTTTTTTTTATGCCTTTCTTTTTCATTTCTTTGTCCAATATTGCATTATTGATATCTTATCTTCAATATTACTTTATTGTGCACAAATGACATTCTAAGATTCCTTATCAATTGTGAAAGAAAAATAAAAAGAAGAGACATCTACAGTAGTGTGTTAAAACACTTTCTTTTTTTTTTCTTTTTCTTTTTTTTTTTTATAAAATATATACGGACACGTATAATTTATAATTTTTTTTTTTATT
>JAOTQH010231159.1:0-13781 GCA_025631255.1 Cornus kousa
ATCCAAGCCCAAGACCACATCCTTTGGTCCAACTTCCCTTAAGCCCATTCTAATTAATTTAATTAAATAAATTAAACATATTAAATAAATAAAATTAAACCTAATAAATAATTCACACAAGATTAAATACACACCAAACAAATAAACAATTACTTCCTAGCATTCCATAAATCAAACACCACATAAATTTAACAAATAAAATTACAGAGATATAATTTAATTAAAACAAGACAATTAATCTACACACTATAATTAAATAACACAATCACAATTTATATATACACTTAATTTAAATAAAACAAATCATTTAAAAAAAATAACACAAAAAAAGATAATAATAATTAATTTAAATTAATTAATCCTTTAAATTAGCGGGGTATTACACCTACCTACCACTTTTGTCTCTTTCCCAAAAATATCTCCAAAATATCTTAGATTTGTCTTTTTCCAAAAAGGCGCCGCCAAGGTGGATTGATCCAGCCAAAGTTCGATAGATCTCAGCCATGTTCGATCGATCCAAGTTAAGGTTCGATCGATCAAACTTCCTTCAGTGCGAAAAAGTTCATTTGTCAGCTCATAAAAAGTTCTCTTATCTAATCATTGGGAGAATATTGGTGTACGAGCCAGATAATTTTGGGTGTCATTTGACCTACCAAAAAGAGGATTGGATATCTTTTTACACATATCTTGATACATCATCTAGAGAGATTTTAGAGAATTCTTAGTGAGGAAGAAAAGAAGAGAGGAGGCTAGAGACACATGCTGGAAGTTCTTCATCAACCAAAGAGAGGAACAAATTTCTTCCATAGAGCTTGCCCTTGAGGGTTGGAGGAACACATCCATGAGTGGCTAGACATCCTCTTGGGGATAGAGTTAGCCCTAAGCATGCTTTCTACATCTTGATTTGTGTATTTTTGAGGGATTAGTGTTGTAATACATGTTTTGACACTTGTTATTTATATAGATCTTGTTTATTCAATGATTTATATGGTTTAATATTTCCAATTGATCATTTCATTCTATTCATATGTCTATGTATGCTAGAATTGATGTTCATGTACTTGTTTCTAGATTTTGTGTTGTTGATACGTGGCTATGTGTATTGATGCATTTAATCTAGAGATTGTCAAAACATAAGTGCTTAATAGAATGCTCTTGTAATTTGCTTGATGGTTCATACTTATTCCTTAATGGATTGTGCCTCTTCATTAGTTTAATTAGTCTAATTTCTTATCATTAGCTTTGTTGTAGTATAGTTGTAGTGTAGTTGTTAAATGGGAGGACAATCCATGCTTGTTGTTTGATGTTCCATACTTTTTAATGCAAGTAACATATGTCTCTAACCTTGCGGTATTTTTGGATTGTGAGTTTAATGAAAGGATTAATGGCTTGTCTTGATATATTATGTTTTTCACAATGGTGCTTAGACAATATATGCTTAATTGGTCATCCTTGCTAATTGAATCAACCAAACACACACACCACAATATTGCAACACACCATTTTCCCTCATTAGTCACTTGTTAAGGGTGTATAAAAGCTATGCTTAGTGGTAATTTCTAAACCCCAAGACTCTCTCTCTCTTACTTACTTTCTATTGCATTCTATTATTTTTGCTTTAATTTACATTGCATCGTAGTTTAATCAACCAACCAACCATTTGTTTAATCATTTGACCTACTAGCCCTAAATGTGATTCCACAACCTAATACGACCCTCTAATCCCTTGGGACGATCCCTACCCACCCTAACTTTATTTTTAGTGAAAGGTAATAGTGGCTTCTATAAATGTAAAACTTGGCTCTCGCCTTAATTACACACTCTTAAGCTTATGGTAGGACGACGGCCATTAGAGATAAAGTCATCATTTTTTTTTTTTAGTAATGTTTATTTTGTGAGTGGTTTTGACGGCACGAGTTGTCGAATAGGGATTGTGTTTTTAGTGTTTGGTACTTTTGGTGATGGCTAAGGGTGTGTTGTGAATTATAAGTTTGAGGATGGTTAGGTGATGTGATGTGAGTCATGTACTAGGATGTTTTTATAGGCGTTTGATTCGAGCAGTGTCTTAAGGACAAGTGTCGATGTCACCTTAGAACTCTGTGATTAAAGAAAGTGAATGTGAGATTCCATTGAAGAATAATAGGTATGATTGACTTTGGTTTTAAGGTTTCAGGCATGAGACGGTCGTATTGAATGTTTTAAAGAGGTAAAAATTGAACTGGATGATGACATGGAGTTGTTTACTTCGTATGGGTGTTATGAGGAGATTAGTGATCTTTTATGCTGGTTGATGATTGTGACGTTTGGTGCCGTATTGTTTCCAGCTTGTTAGGGGTTGTGTGATTAATGTGTGATTGGGATTTTTAGAGATGGTATGTGACTGTATAGTTGTTAAGGTTATGTAGAGCGATGGATTGATTAGAGAGTGGATCTCATGGTTATTTTGTGGACTGTATAGGGTTCTGTATGAGGTTTAGACCTGAGGAAAGGAACGACGTCTGTGTTAAGATCGATGCCGGGTCCATTTCTCCTGAGTTAGTCCATCTTTAGCATGATGTCAGGTCAAAGTCCATGATTGTTTTGGTTAAGTCAGGGACAGTGAGAGCATAACATTGTATGTTGTGTCGGTGTGATAGTGTGGATTTCAATGGTTTGTCTCGAGTGACAGGGTGTGTTAAGACCAAGTGCCCAGTAAAAAAGGGGTTTGTGGTAGAATTATTGATTATTAAGGATCTTGTTTTGGAGATTTGTGTCCAAAATATAGGATTGTATGTTTTATTATTTTGATGACTCAGGGTTATGTAGTCATTGGGAAATCTGTTGTTTTGTCTTCTTGAAGTGTTTTAGTGAGATGATTGTCATATGGTGCGGTGGTATAGTTATGCAGTGGATAGCAAGTTCTTGGCTCGACAGGGATGTGTAGATTTGAGTTTGAGCTTGATTGTGTGATGAATGGGGTTCTTATCTAGGATTTTGTGTGTCTTTTAAAGGATGGGCTGAGATTGGATATTGTTATATTCAGGGGTCTAGTGACCGTTCTTCTTTCGAGCTCCGTAGTCTTGTGTAGCAGTGCAGAGTGAACCGATGTCCGTTTTGAGTCGTGTATAACGGAGGGCGTAATAGATGGTCTGGTGTTTTGATGTTGTGAGTGATGAGTACCCTTATAGGGTGGTGAGCATTAGGTTATTCTGATGATAGTGTGTGATTGCCTATTGGCATTGGGTGTCAAAGGCAACAAGGTTGTTAAGTTTTTAGTCTCGGGGTTGGTGAGGTGTTCTCGGAAGGTGTGTGGCTATGGGTCTCTTCCTTTAAGGAGAATAGATTTTGAGGATGAAATCTTTTAAGGAGGGTAGATTGTAATGGTTGTAATTTATTAATATATGTAAATTTTGTGGTGGGACCCCCCACTAGTGTCATTTGTGTGGCCAAGAGGCCACTTAGCCTCACAATTTCTCTCCCTCATTCTCTCTCCCCGGCACCATCTCTTCTTCCCCTTTCCACTTCATTTTTTTTCTTCCACTTTGTTTCAAGACTTCAAAGTTTGATTACTTCTCAACCGGTGGGAATTTTTGAGTGCCGTTTGCAGCAAAACGGAAAGCTCGGTGAGATATTCAGGTCTATACAAGTAATTTCAATTTTGGCCTCCCCTAGGATTTCGAGTTTTGAGACCCATTTTGAGGGTTTTCCTATAATTTGAGGTAGGGGTGTTCTAATACATAAATTCTTGTGTTTTTGTGAGTTTTCTTGTTTAATTTGATGTTAAGCATGCTCAATTTGTATAATCTCTTGCAAAACTAGTTTAAATGTTGGTTATGGAGCACATGACTACTTGTTACTTGCTGTATAGTGACTATATATATCTATGTGGAGTTAAATTCATGTTTTAAATGCTTACCATGTTAAATTAATGTTGGTTGAAAGTATGAGTTATGTGTTTTGGAAAATTATGTTGGATAGTATGTATGAATTTTTTTTTTTTTTTTGTTGAATTGATGATTTGAAACATGGAGCATTCTTGCATCCATTGTGAAGAGAAATGGGAAAAGTGTTTTCAAAACAAAGGAAATTAAATTTTGGGAAAACGTTTTCTAAAAGCATTTGCGAAAACTCGGACGCCTAGGAGGCGCCTAGTGGTCCGTGGTGTTAGTGTGATCTAGAGGGGGTTAGAGAGAGACTCTAGTGTTGAGCTACCCAGACGACGCCATGGAGGTGCTATGTGGTCGGGGAAAAAATAGCCAACCACTCCCTCATGACGCCTTGGACGTGCGTTGGGTCAGATTACACTAACGGTTTGGATGTTGAAATAGAAATGTTTCGGAAATGGGGGAGCAACATGAACATGGCATTGCACTTCATTGGTATTCATTGTGTGTTTGTGACTTGGACGACATATGTGCTTATATTGGATGTTGTGGTTATGGTATACATCCCCGATATAGTATGATCCTGTTCTTGTTTTCTATTCTATACGTGGATTCACGGGGTCATAAGAAGTGTGTCATAGATACATCCTACTGAGCTTATGCTCACCCCTTTATTATTAACATTTTTCAGGGCACGGAAGGGAAGTGGCGGATGACGCTCCTCCACAGGGTTCGATGGGTTAGTGGACTGTTTTGACATATTTCGTAGCTATGATTTCATTTCATTATTATTGTTATTTCTAATTTTTTTTTTAAAACCATGGTATGACTCGTATATTATATATTGACGTAGGAAAGGACGGTAGTGTCCTTAGTTGACCTCGGGTTCGGATAAGGACCCGTTTAGCGATTCGGACCCTCGGGTTCGGGTCGTTACAGATTCAGAGCACAAACCGAATGAATTAGATGAGAAGGTGAAAGATGTTGCGGCTAAAATTAGAGATGTGACAGGTGAGGTAGATGACATTGTGGACTCCTTCATACTCACCACTCACATAGAGAAACATATGTTTTTTGTATTAATGGAACATAGTTGGGAAGAAGAAATTAGGATTGAACATGGTGTTTTATCTGAACATTTCAAGTCTCTCACTGAAAATATTGTGAGTCAGCCTAAGAAAATTTCTGATTTGCTTAAAACTTGGGAAGAACATATTTATCATTTCCAGAGATCCTGGGAAGAGATGATGGTGATTTTCGAGGGGCTTGAGTGTCTTGGGAGACACAACGTTCATGAGGGACCTCTCCGTTGCATGCAACAGATTATGCCTATCGGGACACTTTTGAAGAACAACCGATTGTTGCGTGGCATGTTGAAGAACATTTTTCACGATGAGTCAGATGATCTATCACATGTCCAGATGATGGGATCGAGACTTGCTTCGCCTGCATTTTGCGTGGGTGACGACTGCCTTCTCTCCAATACAGTGAAAGAGATGATCTTCTTTAAAGTGGAAGAGTTTGATTCCATTTGTGAAGTCATAAAAGTTATCGAGTCTTTGAAGTCAAGGTTGGAGAAAGTTCTTGACAAAGGATTGAGTCCCACAT
Organism: Cornus kousa; assembly: GCA_025631255.1. NCBI lineage: Eukaryota > Viridiplantae > Streptophyta > Magnoliopsida > Cornales > Cornaceae > Cornus > Cornus kousa. The sequence goes on from JAOTQH010231159.1 coordinate 5,472, forward strand.
GGCTTACTTCTGACATTGGTGTTGAATGTAGTCGTCTCTTAAGTTCATCTGTGAAAATGATCGACCAGGCTGAGAAAGTTCATCGTGCCTATGACTGTGTCAGGGATGAAATCCAGTGTATCCAGAGTGAGGTGATGAAGATTCGTAAGAGCGGATTGATGTTCTCATGGCTTGGATCTCTTCTAGCTAATAGAATTAGTGGTCGTTTTGGTAGTGTCATAGAAGAAATTAAGTCTATCAAGACACAGGTGGTGGAGATTTATGGCTCTGGAGTACTCCAAATTGGGGAGTCTTCCCAGCGAGCTTCAACAAGAGTTCCCAGACTCATAGTTGATGAAGAAACCGTAGTGGGTTTTGATGATGAGGAAAAAACCGTAATGGAGCTGCTTGTCGGAGAACATGATAGGCAACTAAAACGCATATCCATGGTGGGTATGCCTGGACTCGGTAAGACAACTCTGGCTAAGAAAGTCTACAATCATCCTTACATAGTCGGTCACTTCTCTACTCGTGCATGGACCTACGTGTCACAAGCTTATCAAAAGAGAGATCTTTTGATTAGCATTTTGTGCTCTGTTTTCAATTTTAGGGATGAAAATTTTGAATTGAGCAATGAAAAGTTGGGAGAAAAGTTCTACAAAGGCTTAAAGCGAAATAGATATCTCATTGTTATGGATGATATATGGAGTATTGAGGCCTGGGATGATTTTAGAAGATATTTTCCGGATGACAACAATGGAAGCAGAATTTTGTTCAGCAGTCGGGTTTTGGAGGTGGCTAAGGCTTCGCATTCTATACCTCATCCTTTGCGATTTCTAGATGAAGGTGAAGGTTGGGATCTATTTAGACAGGGTGTTTCAGAAAGAAAATTGCCCTACAGAGTTGATGGAAATCGGAAAGCAAATTGCTAAAAATTGTGGAGGACTACCTCTTGCAATTGTTGTAATTGCTGGACTTCTCAAGAAAAAAGACAAGACATTAGAGTGGTGGAGACATGTTGCTAGTAGTGTTGGTTCATATATTGCTGATAATCCAGAGGAATACATGGACACACTAGCACTGAGTTACAACCACTTACCTCATCACCTAAAATCCTGTTACCTCTATTTCAGTGCATTCCCAGAAGACTATGAAATCCCAGTGTGGAAGTTGGTTTCCTTATGGACTGCTGAGGGATTTATACGCCAAATTGGAGAGAAAATCTTGGAGGATGTGGCACAGGATTACTTAATGGATTTAGTTGATCGAAGTTTGGTCTTGGTTGTCAGAAGAAGTTCTACTGGAGGAATCAAATCATGTCGTGTCCATGACTTATTGCATGAGTTATGCTTAAAAAAAGCCAAGGAAGAGAATTTTTTGGAACAAAATCGCTGGTATGAAGAAGATAAGCAATTTTTCTTATCCATTGCAGCAAAGCAACGCCGCTTGTGTGTCCATTCTCACATTTTTCTTAGCATTACTTCAGAGTTTTCTGCTCTGCACATCCGCTCTTTCTTGTACTTTGGCCCTCAACAGAATCCAATATCTCCTAATTGTATCTCATTTATTGAACGATGCTTCAGTCTTCTTAGGGTTTTGGATTTATCGAGCATCGGTATCTCCTATTTTTCCCACTCAATTGCTCAGCTAGTTTTCTTGAGATATTTAGCGATTAAGGGGAAGGAATTGAAGCTCCCGTCTATAATATCTGAACTTCGGAACCTAGAAACTCTTATTGTGTTAGGGGAGTTGTATGACTTGCCAACTGGTGTTTGGGAGATTGAAAAGTTGAGGCATTTACGTATTGGAGGGCAAAATTTTATTCAATATTCACCAAGAGAAAGCATGGACGGATATCCTGTCATATTGGATGGCCTACAAACCATCTCACAAGTATGTCCTTCTAGTGGATGCGAGGAAGTCTTAGCAAGGACTCCAAATCTTCGAAAGCTGGTACTCTCTGGAGTTTTTACAATAGACCATGGATACTTTTGGTTTCCCGATCTAGATTTGCTAAAGCACCTTGCAATATTAAAGTTGTTGCATAGGGACGTTCACGTTCCTGGCCACCAAAGGTACAATCTCCAACGAGTTAAGTTCCCTCCAGACCTTAAAAGGCTAACTTTATCAAATACTGCTCTAGAGTGGGAGGACATGTCAATTCTTGGATCATTGCCCAACCTTGAATCTCTTAAATTAGAATTCCAGGCTTGCGTTGGGCCTCAATGGGAAACAAGTGATGGAGGGTTTTGTCGACTCAAATTCTTGAGGTTTTACTACATGAATATCGAACAATGGTATGCATCCAGCGATCATTTTCCAGTCCTTGAACGTTTAGTTTTGCACAGATGTCGTAAACTTGAGGATATCCCATCTGATTTAGGATATATAGACACGCTACAGATGATTGAGGTAAGCTGTTGTAGCGAGTCGGTGATAAATTCTGCAAAGAACATTCAGAAGGAGCAACAGGAGGACATGGGAAATGAGTTCCTGAAGATCCTTATAATCAATCCTATGGATTCGGAGCTCACACTAAGCAGTACAGAGCTTTATTGACCCCTGGCATGACATTTCAGTAAGTACATGAACTCATTTAATGATGCTCATTTATTTTTTATTTTTTGTGTCTTTGACACTAGAGTTGAAGTATTCTTTCTCATTACATTGTATTTGTTGATCTTTTCTTCTTTTTCTTAATAGTATTATTATTAACATCGAATTAGTTAAATATTTGTAATTTATCAAATTATATTCTTCACTTGGGATCAGAAGTGATGATATTATTTTCTTTTTCTTTTTCTAGTTTTGTTGGGATTCCAAGTACTGATTAATTACTCAAAAATTAAAAAATCACTTCATTGTAAGCCTCATATCTACACTAAAATTTTCAAAATACGTGATATGATTTAAGGGTAAATTGACACAACACCAATAACTAGCAAGCACACGGCAGTCATTTGTCAGACTGTATATTTATACATCAGGTTGAAGGCATTAGAATTCATTTGCTTGAATTCAATACATGATTCTCCATATATAGTTCCAAAGAAGTCCAAATTCTGTATCTGTATCTGTATCTGTATCACAAGTTCCTTAATGTAAGAACTTTGAAATCCTCTGCTCATATATAGTTGTAATAATATAAGTGGACAATTAATAGATGTCAGAACTGTATTTTTCCCCCATGAAGAACTGTCATGTACAAATTATCACTAAGCATTTAGACAAATAGGAAATAGATTTATTGCTGCATTGCTTTAGAACTTGAGAACTAAATATATGCTTCTTATTGAAACCTTCTCTGTGATGATTAATTTGTTGGATCATTCGCAATAAAATAGAAGACTTCGCCCAATACTTATTATGAAAGTCTTTAGTTTGCCTTGAAATTGAATTACTTAGATGATTTTTGTTCATATTGTAGGCATTAAATTCTGAATCAATGGCAATACATCCACTTAAAAATTTATTAATCTAGCGTCAGGTTGAGGGCAAAGCCCATGGTTCCTGGTTTTCACATCACAAAATATTACCTATAGGAGACAACAGATAGAGAGTATCAATATCTTCCATTAACACTTGAGTAATTAGTCCTTAAAATATTGATTTGGTTCATAGTGGTTTTGGGAAGTAACCGTATAGATATAGGTTGAACTTAGTTGATTGTTTGATGAAAAGCCAAAATCAGTAAGATTAATGGCTATAGCATTGATTTTCACATCCAGCAGCTGAAACCCATGATTAAAGAGTTAGTTAATTTCCATATTATAACAATACTAGATATAATCAATTTTAGTACTTTCATTGAAGAGCAACGAATAAGAAGAAGTATGATAATAAAAACTTTTGTGTTGAAATTTCACTCAAAATTTTCTTTGAAATCAATTTTTGTGGTGAAAAATTCCCCTTCCTCAGAAACTCAAAGTTGATGTTGCAAAACTGTGATTCAAAGCGTCATCTGTACTAGAAAGAAATTTAGTAGCAGTTGTGAGACCGAGGTCAAATTAAGACGTTGAGAGAAGTGGCAGAAGAGAACTTTTTGAATGACATTAAAGCAGCAAGAGAAGAGCATGCATGGTAAACAATGGGCTTAAGCTCCTCATCTATCCTCCAGATTTGTGATCATGACTTCAGGTCAACACTTGTAAAGGTGCTAGTGTGACAGGAGACTACACATTTTTAAATTGTAGTGATTATTTTTTTCAAGATTTATACACGTTTCTCAATACGTTAGCTGCCAAGAGAACTTGTGTTGGATATGATTTAGAATGTATTTATTGTATTATATAGATAAAGGTGCCAAGGGATCTTAACAGGCAATCTCCTTTATTTTTGGATATTTTTGGTGTCTGTGATGATGCGCCTATGTTACACTCAAAATTGTTTACCCTACAAATAAGAATGATTTCGGACATCATGGTGATATTTTTGGGCTAGACAACCAGGGTGATAGCAATCTTCCTTATCCTACAAATAAGAATATCTTCACTGATAATCACATGGGCTTTTGGTATCTTATGTGATTGCCATTGGAATGTATTTTTGTCAAGTTGAAGGCCAACCACACCTTGACTTTAAGGTGAGAAACTTAAACTTTGGTTAGATCTGTGAGGTCGGATTCATTAGGTTGAGGTTGGCAAGTAATTTCTTTATTTACACTTTAATAAGTGGTTCTTGTTGCATATCTTGTGTAATTGCCTCTTAAGGACTCCATTGCAATTTTCATGGACTATATTCTCATCAACTGTATTTCTCACTTTGGTGCAGCAGGGAGATGGTGCAGCTAATAAGGAGAAGAAACTGAACTGAATGGATATCACCAGATCCACATATGGAAACTTCTTATGGTATCTTTTTTATGCAGATATTTATGCTTGTTGCAACAACTAAGTGTTTTGGCCACTTCATGTTCCTGTTGTTTTTGTAATTGTTTGGCAAAAAGCTAACTATAAGATTTGTACTCAACATTATCTTAGCGGTTTGTTAACAATTCTATTATGAGGTTTGCAATCACTTATCCTTGGAATGATACTATATACTAACAAGGTTGATTTTGAGACATGCGTGAAGTGGCTTCTTTTCAACTAAAACTTGTGATCTCATGCTTACTAGTCCGAGCTTTTACTATCCCATTAAGCAATGATCTCTATCCTGAGTAACTAAAAGGAAAATGAAACCTGTTTTCTTCCAATTTTGCCTACTTTGTGTTGACGGATGGAATGGTCCACAAAGTAAATGGAAGGATGTATATTTGGTAAGAAAAAATTATTTAATTTTCAATCAGAACTGCTTCGACATAATGAAAATAACTGAGATGACAATCTGTCTATTTTATGAATTCTGGGATAGCAATAGAAAGGTTGATAAGGTAAAAAAAGATAGGAACAGGGGACTAGGAATAAACTTGTATGCAGCTCTCATTTACCTGATTCGTTAATGGTGGAAAGCTCATGTTTTTAGAGAAGCTGCTGAAAAGGAAAAAAATTTTACATCCAAACAAATGGAGCTGCTATCCTCTTGTACCAAGTAGTGAGGAAAGCTGTACTAAATGATTGCTCATCTTTATTCTGAATTAGTTGAACCTCTCTATTGTCTAGGAAAAAGAGAAGTTACTTTCCAAAATCTCTTTTGGACTAGAAATCTAATATTGTATATCTTTTTCTTTTTCTTTTTCTTCTTTTCCCCCTGGAAGATAAATCAAATATCATTAGCTCGGGAATAAAACAGTCACATACAATCTTTAGCAGCTTCCATGGGCACAAAAAATGGAATAGTCCATCACAAATAGACTCTTCTTGGCCATAAGACCTGAGGCTGCTAATGCATGAGCAACCCTATTTGCTTCACTACCCACAAAAAGAAAGAGTAAGGTTCTTTATAAAGAAGCATAGTTCCCAGTATCTTCAACAACAATGTGATGACCCGTCATTGTTTTTCCGACATATTTATTTATTTATTATTATTATTTATTTTATTTTATTACTTAATTTTTATTTCGTTTCTTGTTACCATAGGATTTTGGAGGACCCGAGGTAGGGTTTGGTGTCCAGGATAGATTTGTGACACTTCATATATTTAATTTATTTTATTTTATTGTTAATGCATAGTTTAATTGTGTAACAATGCATGCTTATTTTATTGTGTTTCCGTAGGGATATATGTGTTTTATTTCTTCGAGGACATTTTCATTTTTGGGGGTCTTTGTGCGATTATCTTTTGAAGATATTTTGTTTAGGGACCTTTATGCAAATAGTTTTGGGAGATATTTAGTAGAGGGATTTTTGTGCAATTTGAAAAAAGTTGAGACATGTGTCTCTTTTTCATTAGGCCATGTGTTGGCACTTGGTGACATGTGGGGAGCTTGGATGATGCCAAGTGTACGGTTGACTAATGACTCGTTTGGCATACTTTTTGTATTTGCTTTTACTAAAAAAAAAAAAAAAAAAAAAAAAAAAAAAAAAAAAAAAAAAAAAAGTGTATAGTGGAAGCTATTACTTTCATTTGACTTCTACGTTGGTGTTTGGAACCATAATTTAAAAGAGCTTTTAATGTCAGAAGAGTTTTTTTTTTTTATCTGTTTGGCAAAACATTTGCTGAAACTCTTTTATTAACGATATAACTATTTTGCCCTTATTATCCCGGATGAGAGTCTTGAATATTTGACTCGCCAATAATAATAAAAAAAAACACGCTCAAACAACAATCTTTTATGTGGATTAATTGTTTGCTTCCTCAAGAGATCAAAAAGGACATTCCTTGGAAAGATCAAATGCTACCGTCCTTGAACCTCCATCCATCCTTTGGTCCGATCTAATCATGTAGCTTGCACAATAGTAGTAAGCAACATTTTGCTCAGCCTACTCCTCAAAGCTTTACCTCTCACATTACTGGAAAACCAATCAACAAGTGCATGAATTCTGAACTTGAGGATCTCCACTTTATAAGATTGTCAAATCATTTTCACGATTTAACAAAGCTGCAATTCAAATGTATTTTGCCACATATATACTTGTTACTTTGTACTCTTACTGGAAACTAGAAGTATAACCATGGATGTACACGATTTTTGAGAAATCAATTTTTTTAATTAAATAATAATCAACATATTGTATATATAAATTAGCATACATCATATAGAAACTCTATTCTTTTCAACAAACATAAGAAAAAAATATTGTAGTTGTCAATTAGAGACATTGAATGCTCTTTATTAAACAACTTCCATTATATACAAGTGAACCCAGAGGGAGAGGACGAAGGTAGAAAATCACCTCCAGTGAAATAGTAGTCCATTTGCTCTATTTTGGAATAAGTAGAGGAGAATTGGTCACATCAATTAAAAATATTGAGTAACTAAATTTTCACCACTCTTGTATTTCATATATAAAACCTTTAAATATTGTATTCCATATATATAAACGCATTTAAATATTATATCCAAAATACACTGTCTTCTTCAAAAATACATCGTCTTCTTTCTTTCTCTCTCTAAAAGCTTCATCAGCTTCCATTAACGGACTCTCTAAGGACTTACAACAACTTTTGAACTTCAAAACTTCACTTCAAAACCCAAACACACTCCAAAAACCCATGTAATTATACGCTGTCTTCTTCCAAAATACGTCGTCTTCTTCATTTCTCTCTCTAAAAGCTTCATCAACTTCCATTAATGGACTCTCCAAGGACTCACAGTAACTTTTGAACTTCAAAGCTTCACTTCAAAACCCAAACACACTTCAAGAACCCATGTAATTTCACTAGACTATTATGCAGAAACTCCAAAGTATCATCAATAGATCCAAGCTTTGTTCATTTAAATATCGATTTTGGGTCTGTATTTTTCATATCTAGATTAAGGAGCACAAACATGACTGGTTCGCACTATCTTTAGTAGAATTTTGTTGGGATTTTACTTATAACATAAGCATGAAAAATGTTAGTACTGCTTGGGATACAAAATACGTAATACTTGGGATGTTAAGTAGGATTATGTTGGGATGTTGCATATAACATGTACTGACTTAAATTACAAACTGTTGAGATGTTATGTACATATTGTTTAGGATGTTACGTACAACTTATACTGACTTAAATTACAAACTGTTGGTATGTTATGTACAAATAATCTATTAGGATTATGCTGGGATGTTGTGTACAACTTATATTGACTTAAAATACAAACTATTTAGGATGTTATACAGTACAAAAATAATTAAACAAAAAAACCATACCAGTCTAGATGTTGCTCTGTTCCAATATTGCTATGTTAATTTGGAATAAAATGACCTAGTATACGAAGAAAGGGAAGTAAAAATTTATGGAAACAAA
>JAOTQH010231177.1:0-13743 GCA_025631255.1 Cornus kousa
GAGTCCTACCTTAATTCTACCAAGGTTTATGTATAAATAGAGGGTGAGACCTCCAATAAAGGGATCGGAGAATTTTACAAACTTTGAGTACATTGTTTCATTATCTATTATTATTCTTTAAGTGTGGAGCTTAGTTTTTCTCAGTTATAATTGGCTGAGTAGAATTTTGCACCTACAGAATTAGAATTGAATTGTGACATAGTAGATCATAAATTGAGAAGGTTGATTGCGCATTTTATCATCTTTTGATTTTTGCTTGTTCATTTCTTATTTTATTATACCGTTGAATTCAATTAAATGTTCTAGCACTTACATAGACAGAATATTGTATACCTTAATTAGCTTACAGTTCAGAATTGATCATAGAGAGAAAAAACTTGGAAAAAATCGAATGAATTGATGGCCATCTCAAACCCATCTTAAGCAATGATATAGATCACAAAGTTCTCATTCGAAATTTATACTATCTAAAAAAAAACAGGTGAAATTTAGAAATTTATTTAAAGAATGTACTATATCAAGTGTAGGATATGAGCTTAAAATATTATATGAAAATTTGATATTAACCCATATCTAAATTGAGTTTTTTTTTCGTACATCTATTTACAGTCAGAGTTAGCTTTTCTTGTAGATCTATTTTTTGTCAGAGTTAAATCTATCTTTTTCATCCCTCCCAAGTTCCCAACACCTTCAATTGATAAGGCAATTGGTGGGTTTTTTTTTTTTTTCTCTAGTTGGTGGCCAGAAAATATGAAAAAGAAAGATTAAAAGTTTGTGAATACTTCAAATACCAATTGGTGCAGTATTGTATCACTTATGATCTTATATGCTGGTTTGTATATTGTTTTACATATTGAACAAAAGTTGAGTATGTAATTGATTTAAATAGAGTAGGGTTTTAGATGAATGTTGAGTACGGAGATTTATGGGGCGACAGAGAGAGGGAAGGAAGAGAAGATGGTCCTGCTAAAAGAAGGAATCTATAAATTTTAAATAGGAAAGAAGAAAAAATTGAGTCAGGTTTAACCCTTAAAAAGTTGGATAATAATCATTATAAAAAAAAAATTTAAAATTTGGACATGTATCTAAATTGTATTGGGTCACATCAGTGAAATTTATGAGCTTTATCCTATAGGGGAGGACCCAAGTATTGTCCATATTTAAATTTGAATTTATAGTTAGAAACCAATCAAATACATTGCATGAACCTAAGACAGAAAGGCAATACACTAGAACATGGCATAAACGGTGTGGACAGAGTTGAAATTTTTTAAAATATTGAAAGAATTGTAGATGTTTGTGGAGAGTAAAGAATATTCTAAAATAGTAGAGAATTTATAGTACTTATTACAAATATCTGGAGCGATAATTATAGTTTTGTTTGTGAGCCGCAACTCTTATGAGTTTGAGGCTTTGAGACTTATTGAATAGATGTTTGAAAAGTTTATTTCAATGGTTTAACTTGCGGTAATCACAAGAAAGCAGAAAATCATATCCTCCAATATCAGGAGTAGAGACGGCCTTTATTATCTATCAAATTTAAGTCAATTTACTTCTGAAATCTCCAATATTATAGTAAAGTAATTTTTATATTTAATTATTTAAACACTTAAATGCAATATGGATATAGGATTGATTAACTATTAACTACAGTATATCTTATTTATAACTAAAGATGGATTCTTTTTTTTGGAAGATTCTTTACAGAATTTGTGCTCCTAAACTCAAGCAAATGTGTTGAAGCTTCCCAATGAGCATTATCACTGATATGGACAACATCTTCAAAGTTTTCCATTGATCTGGGCCATCACTCAAGAAGACAGGAGCTAAAGTAAATTGGGACACTTGCATTCTCCCCGAAAGAGCTGTTAACTCTAAGGATCTGCTCTGGGTTCAATGGATTACCACTTATCTCTTAAAAGGAAGAAGCATCTGGGAAGTGAAGACACCTGGACAGTGTGCGCTCAAGAATTGGAAGAGGCTTCTTAACCTTAGGGCTACTATCCAACCTTTTGTCAAGGTTGAAATTGAAATGGAAGCAGCTCCAATTTTTGGTTTGACAATTGGAGTCCCCTAGGACCATTGCACCAGCTTGTCTCTCCCCAACAAATCAGTGACACAAGCTATGACAGCAAGACCAAACTCTCTTCTTTTATTGTCAACTCCATGTGGCTGTTTCCAAATGCCATCACCATACTACTACCTCAATTACTACCCACAATCAACCTTCCAATGCCAAATCCACAGAAGCAGGATAAGGTAATCTGGTGTCCTTCACCTTAATTAACATTCTCAATTACCCAAACAATGAAACACCTCAACCACCATCTACCCACCCTTCCATGGGTACATCTGGATTGGACTAAACCATCAATTCCAAAACATTCATTCACATTATGGTTGCTATACAACATCGCCTCCTAACTTTGAACAGAAGATGCACTGCTCACATCAACGCTACAATATGCGTACTCTGCAACAATGAATTGGAATCCCACAACCACCTGTTCTTCAAATGCAGCTTTGTCAAACCCTTGTGGACATTTTTACAAATAAGATGTGGTTCCATATTCTACCCTCCTCATGGTCAAACTAATTGCTTGGGCATCATATCATTGAGAAGTAACTCAGGATTCTATAGCAATGCAGTCTCTAAATTGGGATTGGCATCACTCGTTTACAACATATGGAATGAACCCAACAGGAGAATTTTCAAGAAAAAATATTCAGTGCTTCATCAATCCTTGGAACCACTAAGATGGAAGTTGCATTAAGCAAGGATCACGGACTCCTTGAATGCTAGAAAAATCGCTGAAGAATGGGAGCTCCCATCTCCGACCACAAGAGCACCGGCGGAGCCGCCAGACGAGGAAGAAATTGAGGAGATCTTCTCCATGAGCTTCACTGCATAGTGTTGTAGCCTCCACGGTCTATTTTTTGATTATTGGGTGGGAATGTTGTAGATTGGGCCTCTAGGCCAAACAAATCTTTGAGCTTGTAATGTTTTGGTTAGCATGGGCTAACTACTTTCTTGTATATTGTCTGTTCATATATATATATACACACACATATATATATTACTTGAAATTTACCTTTCAAAATAAATAAATAAATAAAAACTCAAGCAAATGGTGGTCAAGCTTTTTAAGTCAAACTCCCATCTCAATCAGTGTATCTGTAGTATTATTGACAGTATCTTCCTTTTACACTAAGCAAGACTCCATCTAAAATGTTTTGGGTGTGAGTGTGAGTAATCAACCCACAGTTAATACTTAAATGAGTTATTTTACCAAAAAAATTAAAAAATAAATAAAAATCACTCCCATTAAAGAAGGACCATTCTATCATTGATATGAAAATTAACCAATATGGGTTGAAAATTTGAGATGACATCATGTGAGTTCACATGAATGAACTTATTAATATTTCTGTTATGTGCTATTAATTATTTGGCTTGTGTTTGAGGGACAAAAGTATTAGCGTGGGAATAATTTAAGTGTACTAGACTAGGTAACGATTGATAATTTAATTTTGAACAGTTTGATTGATTAAATGTGTTTGATTACACAATTTGAATATCACCAATTTGGTAAAATTTTAAGTGATGTGGATCACTTATCACTGGATGCAAAAGCTAAAAATTTAAAAAGATATAAAAAAATATTTATTTTTTAATTATCATTTAAAAAATTTCACTGCGTACTTAATTTTTAGTCTTATAAAGCATTAAATAGTATTTAAGTTCTATTATAACAATGGAGCAGTCATACAAATCATGAAATTTTTTCGTGATTTGGGTCTTGAACGATACCTGATTCTCTTTCATAGGCCAAATTATATATATGTGATAACATAAGTGACTTTAGGTTATTTTCTGGCATATAAAATTTTCATCTCTTCCTAGTGTCCAAAAAAGAGTGAATTACTCTAAATGAAATCCTCAATTGGATTAGAAAAAGTGGACAACAAAATGATTCAACACAAACAAAAACAAAAAAGGAAAAAAAAAAGGAAATATGCTGCCACATTTTTAATGATAAAGATCATGAAAAACTTTTTGTGTTAATCATTTTCCAATAAGAATGTATGTTTATGTTTAGAATTTCATGTACTTGTCATAAGCATTACTTTCTATTATACTTGACAATTAATTATTAAACACTAATGCTCATGAGTCTTGAAGATATATAAACTTTACTACATGATAGAACTAGAATCCAGTACTGGTTGGTTCATGGCAGATTATAACAGACTTGCTGTTCTTTCTCTAGAGCCACATGATCGAATCACCTCCACCCGGTGAACTAAGAATCCAGATTAATTAGTTAAATGTCATTAAGCAACCATAATTAGTACTTTTGACATGCTAATTATTTAAAGAACATGCAATTCCCAGTTCGATACTACACGAATAAACAGCCTGGAAGTTGGCAGAGCATTACACGCACGCACGCAAAATGAACAAACAAGCCAAGTTATGTGAAAGAAAAAAGTAAACCAGGATTATGACTTCTTTGATCCGAAAAGGACTTAAAGTGCATAAACCAACAAACGGATTAAGAGAAAATAAAGAACAATCAGTGTAAGAAACATTACTTTTTCTGTTATGTATAGACTAAGTCATTAAGAGTAGGTATTAATATATATATATATATATATATATATATATATATATAATGCTCAAACTTGTCATGGAAGATTATGTATAATTCAAACAAGTGTAAGGTTGCACGTGTGTGTCAAACCATCACTCAAGCTTATAGTTATAAACTTGGTGCCTGACTTATCCAAACACTGGTTTCCAAGTTTTGGTAGGTAATCAACTAAGCACTATCTAGGACATATTTATAGACATCCTTCCTAATTATTTTTTTTTAGGGGAAAAAGATAACAATAAGATAGTCAAGTGTGTAAAAGGTTGTAGCAAAAAATAGACAAGCAAAAAAAAGTAAAAATATACGAAAAGATATATCAATTCTTGTATTGGGAGAACTAAATTTCGACTTTATTCTCACACGTTTTTTATATAGTCCGGATATGTAAGCAACTTAGATAATTATAAATTCAATCACACCATCTTGATATCTTGTATTCAAGATGTCTAAGTATAAGATCTTGATATTCTTGTATTCTTACATTGATCAAGAGGCCTAGTCTAAGAAATAATAAGAATTTTTTTTTTTTTCTCTATTCTCAAGAGTAATTGGTGTAAGTTTGTTCCGCTATACTTGCCAATTTTTGCACTTACAAGAAGTGTATAAAAAGTATGTAGCTGAGAATTCATGGATTGTTGGTGGTACCATACTCAATTAAGTTATCAAAGTTAGCTGATCTACTCGGGAATATATATGTTAGCTATATGGAGTACTACTTATGGAAATATTTAATATTTGAATCTTGTAAAACATTCCTTCCAACTTTACATATATTTTAGATGCAAGTTGTTGCTAAAAATTCATAATTTAGAAAGAATCAAAAGGATGCATAAACGATACAAATATGATTTCTTAAAGTTATACAGGTTAGCTCTAGGCATAAGGTTATGGGAAGAGTTGGGTGTACACCATCTTAACTCCACATCGAGAGAGTGTCTGATTTTGAACCCGTGACCTTTAGACTCCAAGTTATGAAATGCATTATATAATATAATGAAGGAATAATTACGAAAACATGGAATTTTAGAGGCTAATTTACAACGTCGTGGATCTTTTTGAGAGTAAGGACATGAAAAAAATATTATTTCTCAGTCTAAACTATCCTTAATATGTTAACTGTTACTTTTATGCACGTAAACACCATGTTAATACAAATAACCTTACTAGGATTGTAATTAAATCCCATTCAACTCTTAGAAATTTAAATCGAAATCAATCTAATACCTCTAAGTTCTATTTTTGTCAATTGCCATGAAATTGAATTAAAATTGGTCAAATGAATAGCAATAAGGCTAAATTAATTTGGTGAATGGGCAAGAGGGCCAAATTGGTCCCTCAAGTGCTAATCGGTTAACGAGTGTCATGTTAGGGTGTAATTAACACTGATCCCCCAAAAGAAAGAATCATTTGCAGATAAAGAGAGAACGTGAAATTGGCTCTTTATGCATAATTTATTCACCATGGATATCAATATCATATTCCATTCAAAATAACACTAGATCGCACATGATTCATCTTTATTCACTATTATATTTTATTCAAAAGAACACTAGATCGCACATGATTCATCTTTAATTTAAGGAGTTAAATCCTTAAATTTTGCTACTTGTTTTCTTGTACATTTTTTTAACTCTATAATGAGTTTGTACCTTTGATAAAAGTTGTATCATTAATTCATTATGCAAAATACTGTAGTGCTTAAAAGCAGTTAATGATTATTAATAGTTCTCAAAAGCTAAAACCTAAAAGCATTCCAAAGAAAAAGTCGTGATCATGAATTCCACAAAGAACAACAAGAAGAGAGTTTTTACAAATCAATAGATAATTAAGTTAAATCAACACAACAAACAACTGATTATACAAAGATGGAGATAGTAATAATAATAATCTGTTAATTACTTCTCTGACCTTTTTTTCCACCTACAAATTAATACGGCGGCCGCCCACCGGAGTTCCCTCCCCACCCGTCCGCCGGCAACCCACCACTCGGCATATTTAGCTGCAGATTGAAGAAAGGAGAGCCGGACAACGGATCCGGAAACGAATGAGAGCCACCGCCGTCGCCACCGCCACCACCACTGGTAGTTGGCTCATCTTCATCCAGTGGCAATCTTTCGTAAGCCACATTACTAAAAGAAGCTGAAATGACAATAACAGGTCCAGAGGCAATCAAAGCACCCACAACATTCCCTCCCACAACCTGTCCTTGTCCACCCGCCAAATATATAGTCAGACTGGTGGCGCCGGGCGGAGCAGGCGGCGGCAGGAACGAACCCGACAGCGATAGTATCTCGAACCGCCCGTGCAGCGTCACCACTCCCCCAACCGCCGCCGGCTGCCGGAGCGTCACGTTGGTCACGGTCCCACTTCCGGTCAACACACATATCCCTTGCTGCCTCTTCCTTGCAAAATTGGCGACCGACTCGAACACGTCGCACCCACTGGAAACCTCCAGTATGTGAGCCCGGAGCGTGTTCGGGCTCTCCCGGGTTATGATCACCGGCGGTTTGGGCTTGTTCTTTGACCCAGCTGGCCGGCCTCTTGGCCTGCGAGACATGATATCGCTTGGGCCGGTGTCGGAGTTGTCGAGGCCGAGGCCTTGGTGGGTGGTTTCACCGTTGTCACCGGAATACTGGATTTTGTCATTCAGATCTTGGGAATCTGGTGGTCTTTGGAGGTGGTGATGAAGGAAGTGAGAAGCTGAGCCCAAGTCTAAACCAGCCATAAACAACAACAACAAAAGAGAATAGATATCAAAGAAAAATAAACTATGATTTTTAAGATATAAAAAACTTGTTTTTTTTATGGTTTACAAGATAGTGGTAGCAAAAGAATTCAAACCCTAGAGAGAATAGAAAACAAAGGGAATCCGGTGCATTGGGAGGAAAGAGGTGAGGGAAGGAGGGGAGAGAGAAAGTGGCAATGAAGCCACTATGCAACCAAATTAAAGTATTATATACGGAGTATAATATTATATATATTTATATACATAAAAAAAAATTATGATGAATAGAAACATTTGAAGATGAAATATTTTAATGGGATTTTGGTTTGGATAATACATTGTTGACAACAAAGAATTGGAATTCTGCTCGTGTCACACCGCAATAACTTTATATGATTTATGCAATTAATAATTACTCAACATGGACAACTTAAAATATCTTAGATTAGTTATACAATAATTTTGCTATGTAATATGTTGCGTGGCATAAGATATTGCGTCTATATGGACATAGACAAAGTAATGCTAATTAATTTGAAGTTTGGAGTTCCCATCTAAATTTCTAGTGTGATACTATCACTTGCTGGTGTATCGAATGATTTTTTTTTTAAAACATCAAAAGGAATTTTAAAAATTGGATAACTTTCTTTTCATTTTAAAAATGTTATGAATCTAAAGAAAACTTTTGATCAGAAGAATGTGAATATTCACATGTTACAATTTCCCTATATTCACGCAACCCAAAAGTTCACTTCAAGTCCATGTTAATTTTTACTAGTTTAAGTTTTATATTTTTTAAAAAAAATAAAAGAATATAGACACTAATAAGGAAAAGAAAACAACAATTTTGTAAGGTTAAATACACATCAAAGGTGAACTTTAGATTCATAACATAAAAATAAAGAATAAAAAAATACACATCAAAAGTCCATTAAACAAGTAAGGGTTTTTTTTTTTAATCTTTCCTCTGGATAAGCATCAAACAAAAGTTAAGTGGTTACTTTTATTTCCAGGACCTGTAAATTCTTTAATAAATTGAGAGATTCTAAGCAATTACTCCTATTTTTATTTTATTTTTTTTCAAAGAAAAGTATCATGATATCTAATGTCCAAGAAAAATAAAAATAGTCGCCCATACTGGTTGTACTCGGTCCAAGGCATGCGAGAAACGTTAAAATGCAATCATTCTGATTGTGAAAAATAAAGTATATGTGTCTCACTGTGACCTAAAAAAACCTTTTATGTCACTTCTGTTACCTAAAAGATAATTTTTATTTTATTTTATTTATTTATTTATTTTGTTTGAAAGTAGGATTAAAATACAGTAGTATAAGTAAACCGACAAAAAAAACAAGAAATCAAACAATTTTTTTTTTTTTTTTTTGGGTACATATGTCCCATGAATAAAACGAGGGGACAGGCTATCATGGGTTGTTCTGCCGCGGCGGACTGTCCTCACCGACCAATGCAATCAGCCGCCAAACCGCCAACTCTTTCTTCTCACGTGAAATCTCTTCTGTCAATTATTTCAATGTCTTGTTCTCCTGTGTAACACTTGAATTTTTGCAAGCAAAATTTATTTCTGTTAAAATTGAAAGCACGATAGTTGGACAATGCCGAATAATACGCGTGAATGAAAGTAGAATTGTGGACGGTGATGTCATTTGGAATTATTTAGAATTTTAGATTCTAAATTAATTTCTTTAAATTAATGTTAAGTGATATAGCTAGAAGTGGAAGAAAAGTTTCACTCTAAATTAGGGGGTGGCAATTTGTGTTCGTGTTTGTATCGTGTTGATGCAAAGATATTATACTAAATAAGTAAACTCAAATTCGATCCATTTAATAATCGTGTCAAGAATTCTCAACACTAACCTAATCCGTTTATTAAACAGGTAAACATGTTAATCCGTTTAATAACCTATTTATCAAAATGAGACATTTAATATTTAATCAAATACTAAATAATATAAAAAATTGTCATAATTAACCCAAATATTCAAAATAAAAAGAAAAATCATAAAGTATAGACAAGATTTATGTTGAAATGACTTAACTATCCATAATAATTGGGTTTAAACATGTAACATATTATATAAATCATATTCACAATTATAACATGTTGAGTTAAATGGGTCATAAACGAGTTACACAGGTTGAACCCTTGAATCTTAATTCGACACGATTAAATAAACGGGTTAATCGTGTCGACCTTTTTATGACCCAAATACGTTTATGTCAAACTCAAACCCTTTTAACTCGTGTCGTGACGTAATTTGCCACCCCTACCTTTAAGTAACACTGATTTCTCTTGTTTAACACTCTTATCTATTTAATGTCACGTTCATAATTTACTTAATATTTGTATTATTTTATTTTATTTTATTTTTATTATTATTATTTTTTATTTTATTTTATTTATTTATTTATTTTTTTTGTGGCTTGGCAATGGTTAGGGAGAGATGTTAAAGGGGAAAGGAAAATGATGTTGGTAGGTTTTGAACATGAGCTAGCGACTCCAAACAATACACGCCCTACCACTGAGTTAGTACATTATGTTAAATTCGTAAAAAGTTTTAAAAATATTGTGTGTGTATATATATATATTTTTTTTCATATGTTGAACTAATAAAAATAGAATAGGTGTAATAATATTCATTAGCACATTTGGGTCAAAGTCGACAAAGGATGCTAGTGACTATAGTGGAAGTTTTTATAATTTAGTCAATTTATGAGGAGGTAAATGTAATTATTTCCAAATATTTTTTAAAGAAATTCACAATTAGATTTTTTTGTCATGATGATGATGAGAGAGAGAGAGCGCGAGTGCGTGTATATTTTCGGAGTGGAATTAGATATAGAAGATTATTTTGTACACAAAATACATGTGGTGGGTCAGTAGTGTCTCCCATGGAATCTCCTCACAAGGGACAAAGATGTTGTCCGGCCAAATTTCTCCCTTAAAACTTCGCAGAGACCAATGTTATGGTTCAGATTTCGTCAAGGTTTTTGTTCAGATACAACTAAATTTGTTAGCGGTAAATTTTGACCAATTGATGATGTGGTAGAATTTGAACTACATGATTGTGATATGCAAAGCCCATGAAAAAAACTTGGTTGGAGAAGATGGTAATTATGAATATTCAAAGAAAATAATGTTGAGGGATGAGGTGGAGTAGAGGTACGTTCGCATAGTACAAAAATAATGATAATAGGTTGAAATTTGTCAATTCACTTTGGAAGCATTAACATAAAGTGGATCAAAAGTGGGATACATGCATGTGTCACCTCAGTCATTTTACCAAATATGGACAATTGAACCAATCCACGGAAGACACTAAAAAAAGGCAATGCAAAAGATGGCCACAACTTTTAGTTGATGTACCGCAATGTTCCCTAACCATTTCTACATATATGGATGGGGTTTATCTTTTCCATATTTGGATGAAGTGAAGATTGCTGTTAACATTAATTCAAAATCAAGTTCTATACATCCTTCTAATTTTATATCTTTGCTCAAAATTTTGCCCATTGTGATCCATTGAAACACACACACAGAGCGCAGCACTAATTTTAAGTATCAAAGCAATCTTAATTACGTCCAATTCAATTCTGAACATTGAAGCATTACAAAGCAATCTTAATTACGTCCAATTCAATTCTGAACATTGAAGCATTACAAAGCTATCTAAGACACGAGAGATACCAATTACCCAATACATATATATATATATATATATATATATATATGCACACTTGAAGATACGTACACGGTCTTCTTCTAAAGTTATCCCTTGACGATCACAGAAGATGCAAGAGACAATTCATATCCAGGTTGAAGTAGTCATGTTGCCATGGGATTGACATGAAACTGGATTTTTTTTTTTTTTTTCACACATTAATTTTATTCATTTGGAGACTCGAACCTTCACCATCCATTTTGAAAGGTAGAGAAGATACCATTAGTCCACAAGACGCTTGGTAAAAGCCTGTAGATTGATATTGCTGCATATAAAAAATTATATGCAGTGGTGAGAGACTAAGAGAACAAATATATATATATATATATATATATATCCATTAATGAATTAAATATGTAAATCATAGACACTAATTACTATAATATGCTTACTAATGCACATAAAACACACATAAATAAATAAAAACAAAAAAGTTGATATTCGCACTCTTTGATGAATTCAGTAAAATGACTTTACTATTATTAATTTAATAAACAATCAAATCATCATTAAAAACAGACTTGCCGTTTGCTTTAACAAAAAGACAAAAAATGGAGTGTTTTTTTCTTCTCTGTCTTCCAAAAGAGAGCAATGGTTTGCATTAATTTATCAAATAACTAGTAAGTCCAATTAAATTAATATCATGTCTCTAACTATGTTCTGTATAATTTTCTGCGAGGATACTTCTTTCTTGACACTTAAGATATAGGGTTAGATTATGAATATCGAACTTGGATCCTTTTCTATGCACGGGATAATGAACAATTTAGTGCAATTAGATTATGAATATTCAACTTGGATTCTCTTCTATGCGCTGGACAGTGAACAGTTTCAGTGCATAATGAAAGGGTGAAGATCCATGGTGGGCTCACTCGATTGGCTGTGTGGTGATTTTTGCCTCTTGCACTCTGAACACGATCCGTACACATGAAAGGATCCAGGTTCATTCGATATATGTTCTTCATGAAAGTTCATGATTCCAAATAATGGGCAATTTACCTTAAAAAAAAAAAAAGAAAAAATAAATAAATAAAATATATATATATATGTATATATATTGGGGTCGTTTGATTACCTCTTGGGGCATTCCAATATCACGCTGACAACTGAGGATGATAGGTGAGCTCCAATAATCATCCAACATATTATGATTCTGTTCTGGATCACCACCGGCCGTGACAAAGGGGGTACTCAAGTCGCAGTTGCTTGCTCCTAAACATGGTACTACTTTTGATTGGTGGAGTCTCATCTTCTTTTTTTCTCTTGTGAGCTCCCTAGCCCTCTCTCTTGCCTTGGCCCTCGATTCTCGTATTGCCACAGGGTTCATTAATGCAATTCTACGCCATGCATTAACTTCCTTTTTCTTCTTTGCAACACGTCTCGACCTTGTCGACAAGGCTTTCGAACCTTTGGTCACGATCTTAATGGAAGACACCATTACTTCATTACACAACTCCGAAGTACAAGAAGAAGCGCTAATGTTTGCACCAGCAGCAGCAACAGTTGTAGTGCAGCACGAGCTGGCGAGTTCATTGATGGAGGCTCTGGACTTCTTCATCAACCATTGGATTGTCATACTAGCTTTATCGAATCCCAGCATGTCTTGAAGACGGAAGAAGTCGCGGGCAACTTCAATGGACAGTCTCATTCTTCGGCCTCTTGGACCTTGAGCTGTTTCGATCTTTCTCTGCCTATCCTTTCCGGTAGTACTGCTACTCTTTTCCGGTGCTGATATCTGCTCGGTCATGCAATGATGATCTCCATTCACTAGTCCCCCAATATCTGCACACTGGTCATGGTTACTTTTTTCATCATTTTCCTTGTTAGTCACGGCCTCGGCGCCTATGCTAGTAGTATAATTATCATGGTCATGGAGGCAGTGGAGAAAAAAGTTGTCGTCTTCACAGTAAATATTGTAAGGAGAAGGGAAGTGGAAGAGGAAAGAGGGAGGGTCTTCTACTAGTACTTGTTTGGAACTCATTATCAATATTACTATTGGCAAAAGTCTGACGATTTAATTGGTTAATTGGTTATGATCAGAGCTACCAGTACTGTAAGAGATGCTTGCAGCTAGGGTTTTTAATTGTTGGCATTGAACACTTAATTTGGAGGGATACATCTATCTAGCTAGCTGTATACATATATACACACACACACACACATATATATTCCTCTTTGTAATTAATTGCACCATATGCATAACATGTATGTTTTGCATTTGAATTGGGCTAGAGCTAGCTGAGCATGACAGATACACCATGCATATGATTAGAAGACCTAGCTAGCTCCACCCGGTGGTCCTAGCTAGCTAAAGTCATCATTTTCTTTCCTGCAAAAAGTTAAGAAACAATGAAGATTTGATCAGAAAGGTTCAGTACCATATATTTCGTGTTTTCTTTTTTCATCTATCTTGTGTGTGCTGAGATAATACTGTTTAGGGGAAAGAGAGAGAGAGTTCTCTTTCTGCGCAATTATTTACATTTTCATCTATCTTGTGTGTGCTGAGATAGTACTGTTTAGAGAGAGAGAGAGAGTTCTCTTTCTGCGCAATTATTTACATATATGCTCAGAAATGAAGGTACGTGCCAGCTGCTTAATTGAAAAGGACGTGCTGCTTAATACC
>JAOTQH010231186.1:0-23593 GCA_025631255.1 Cornus kousa
AGGAAATTAAACGGAAAAAAATTTACCCGTAAAATTTCAAGAAAAAGAAAAGGAAGGAAAATGACCGGGTCATTACAGAAAACTTATTAAAAATTCTTGAAAATGGGCTCAAGAATGACCTCCATGTGGGAGCTGGTTCTTGCTTTGAGAGAGCTGGCTCCCTCATTTTGGGAGCCGACTAAAATCCCCAAAAAAATACAAAAGCCTAGGTTTAGGAAGTAAGCCTAGGGGCTATCTAGCTTGAAATTTACATGTGTTGTCATATTATATTAGGCCCTAGCATGCTCTTCAACATAAGTAAATTTGAGAGTAATCGGAGCTAAGGATTGGCAAGTAAGGAGTGGTATTGTGAGTTCTCAGGAACGAGGTATGAGTATGGGTACTTCTTCCGCGAGCTACGAGTATGGGTCAGACTCTGATACCATTTGTAACGATCCACTCTACCACATGGTATGATATTGTCCGCTTTGGGCCTGAGCCCGCAGGGTTTTGCTCTTGGGCTTTACCCCAAAAGGGCTCATACCAATTGGAGTGACACATCTACATATAAGCACTTCACCTTTCCTTTACCCAGGTGATTCGCCAGTGTGGTAGCCTGACAGTGTCTTGCACCCGCTCACAAGGTCATCACAATCCACCCCCTTGGAGACTTGACGTCCTCGTCAGCACACTTCCGGCTGGGTCAGGCTCTGATATCATTTGTAACAATTCATTCCACCATATGGTAAGATATTGTCTGCTTTGGGCCTGAGCCTGCACAATTTTGCTCCTACGCTTTACCCCAAAAGGCCTCATACTAATTGAAGTGACACACCTATATATAAGCACTTTACCTAGGCGATGTGAGACTGTACACCCGTAGCACAGTAGCTCGCTGGTGTTGTAGTTTAATAGTGTCTCGTACCCGCCCATGACGCACCCGCCCATGACACACCCGCCCATAAGGTTATCATAATCGGTCACTAGTAAAGGAGGTGCCCGTGTAACAAGGTTTCATTTTCAGTGGAGGTCAGTGCAATTTTGTGAACCATAAGGAACGTCAGTGTAATTTAGGCAAATTACAGGAGAGGTCTGTGTAATTTATCCTTTCTCTAAAAAAACAAAAAGAAAAAAAAAAAAGGGAGGAAAGAGGAGCACCAAATTCCCCAATAAAGTTGTTGGGTTGATTGATTCATGAGGTCGACTTTAGGACGGGTTCGAATTGCAATCTACTCGACATAATTAAGGTGGTGTTAATTTGGAGTCCACCTACTCTATTTAGTTACTTGTTTATGTCCGGGATTGGTAGAGACAAATGTGTTCCTCAGGGTGGATGATGAATTATAGGATCAATTGGGCATGTTCCACTATGTAGTTTCATAGTCCTTGATTTATAATCAATACTTGGTTGTATACAATAGATGCTTGATTATGCATTGCTGTAAGTTGACTTGGATTCTCAGTTGTCTTTGTGATATTCTCTCTCCTCTCGGCTGTTGCCTCCACAGCCTTGTCTTAGTTGTATAGTTGAGATAAGGATATATTTCAACAGGTTCAGCCATTATTGTATCGTATGGTATGGTATGAGAAGGTTTGACAATATATTTATGGGACGTAGCAAGTTAGCCGCTACGGAATAATATTTTTAAAAAATAAGATCGTACGGCAAAAAATAATAATATAATACTTTATTATATATATAAAAAAGTAATTAATTTTATTCACTTTACTACATAATCATGAATAAAAATACTAATTTGAAATTTATAATTAAATGTTTATTATTTTAAATTGTATATTATATTTAGTTTTAGTCAATAATATATTTTAAATTGTATTGAATTTTATTATTATAACAAAAATAATTACAAAATCATTCCGTCATGTTTTAGAAGTGTCCAAAACCTGTCCTGTCCATTCCGTGTCCCAGCTCTGATCAACTAGAAAATAAAGTATTCAAATTTCAAGACACGTCTAACAGTATGCAATACGTGTTCGAACTGTATTCTGATATCTGAATCGTATTCGAGTATCTCATATGTCATGACACTCCTAGGTGAAGGAGGTGTCCGTACTTTTATTAACCGACTACAAACAATTTTTGTTTGGGACCTGCCTAATTGCCAGCCCCACACCCACCTAGGTTGCCT
Source organism: Cornus kousa (assembly GCA_025631255.1). Lineage (NCBI taxonomy): Eukaryota > Viridiplantae > Streptophyta > Magnoliopsida > Cornales > Cornaceae > Cornus > Cornus kousa. Next base: position 2,130 of record JAOTQH010231186.1, read on the forward strand.
AATTGCCAGCCCCACACCATCCTAAACTGATTGCCAGCCATACTAGATGGCCTAATAAAGCTATATATATTTACTTTGAAGGACTTGCTAAAAAAAAATGTTGATCTTCGAAACTTAACTTGATCAAGCAAATTTTGGGTTAAAATTGAGGTAAATCCCACTAAACCTTTGTGGCAGTTTCACGTGGCATGCGCTCAGAGTAGTTGAACGTAATCCTAGTAACCATTTCTGAGTGAATAATAAATTGGATTCCAAGTAAAAATTAATTCTGCTTGGACTTGGACCTGACTAGAAATGTTCAAACTTTCAAATTTAAAATAGATTCGGGTCAGCCCAGTTAAAAAGGGACATTATTCTTCAGGTCAGTTGATTCTACGTTTTCTTTGGAATGCACCAGTGAAGCAACAATCCATATATTTTGGAAGACAAAAATCATCAATATAGACCGTTTAGTTTGGTTTATTAATTTAATTTTCGCATATGGTTATATTTGATCCGGGCATAGTATAATTGATAAGTATATAAAAAGACTGAAATAATTGGACAATTGTGCTTCGGTAGCTGGCACTTGTACAAAATCTTTTCTAAATTTGTAGTAATCCACAATAAAATTTGTGCTTTTTTTCCCTGGTTAATCAACAATAGAATTAAGGTTTCAAAATGAAATATTGTTTGTTTATGGTTTAAAACATTGACATGTGTTGTTCCATTCGAACCTGCAATTTAATTACACCCATTATATTAGTGACGTGATATCACCAACCGATTAGATACTATCACGTATTGGTAGGACCTACTAAAATAACACTTCCACTTATATAACTGAATACAATACATTGATGGCACAGATAATAAAGTATTAAAGGTGAGGGGAGTTTTTCTTATGATCACATCCCAGTCTGTCAGACCAAACATGGCCCTATTAACTTGCCAAAATTACAAAAACATGGACTTTATTGGCTCCAAATTACACTGACGTGGAGTCAAAGTCAATGCTATATTCTATACCCTTATCTTGCTATCGTTAAGAATCCTATGCATATATATTCTATTCCCTCTTGTCTTTGCTACCAGTAAGAATCTCAACTGTTGTTTTTATTGATCTAGACTCTATATATGCCCCAAAACCTTGTTCTTGTAATTGCAATAAATATTCTTCAGTGACTAAGCCTAGACAGCTAGGCACCATAATTTTCAGCATATTACTTAACATATGCCTCTAATTGTCTTCTTGTCAGTGGAACACATTTCAGCTTACGTTGCCAAAGTTCATATTTCGGCTTCTTCCACCATTAAATAGAGCTCAAAGTAATGATTAACTTACGTAACAAAAATCTCTATTTAAGGCTGTGTTTGCTTCAACCAAAAATCTCTGATTTAAGGCTATATTTCAGCTGTCTCACATGCATCAAGCTAGTCAAGAGTATCCCAACGCAGTCCAGGAATTATGTGAAGCTACTAATTTGGTAGTAGAAAACAAGTCTCCAACGATGACTCTCCTTGCTAGCATTGGTTACCATGAGTATTTCTCACCAGAGGTAAGATTAATCGTCTGGACTGTGTGCATATATATGTATATATAAATTACACACGCATACATATATCTTTGTCTTTGTTTATGAAGTTTATGATGTGGGACACTTTTGGTTTACACTTTTATGAACTTTTCTTTCTGTTGCAGTCATATCATTCATTCTCAATCCGAAATGACATAATAATCAAAATCCACCGACTTTGGCTAGAGGTCGATATGTTCCATCATTTAGTGCTTTGAAATCGTGTTTTCTTAGAAACGTTTAATATTTTGGGACTTTTATTGGAGGCTAGGTCTAAACAAATTTGAATTCTTTTGAATTTTTTTATAATTTTTAAAAACGTACCGCCAAATTGGAGTGTTTTTAGGAGGTTCCTTTTGATTTTTTTACTAATTATACATGCATGTATTGCAAAAGAAATTTATTCATTATTCACTCATCTAGTCCTTAAACTTTGTGAATTCTAGGTTCGTCTGTGAGCATCCATAACTTACCCTTTGCTGGTTTAGTACTTTTTACATAATGTAACTATGTGTTCAGTTGTTTGAGACAAAGAGGACTGAAAGTTCCCCATTGTTTCCTTGTTTCAGATGTGGAGAGGAGCACTTACTGAGTTAGTAGCAACTGCAACCCTTATGTTCACTCTAACCACCTCCATTGTCGCCTGCTTGGACTCTCACGAGCCAGACCCTAAGCTCGTGGTCCCATTCGTCGTCTTCATCATCGCCTTCCTCTTCCTCATGGTCACAGTCCCTCTTTCCGGAGGCCACATGAGCCCGGTCTTTACTTTCATCGCTGTCCTCAAGGGTGTCATAACTTTTGCTCGCGCGTCCATCTACATCTTGGCACAATGTGTTGGATCAATCATAGGGTTTCTAATAGTAAGGAGTGTTTTGAGCCATTATGCAGCACAGAAGTACTCCTTAGGGGGCTGCACCATCGGCAGCCATGGATCATCACCAGGGATAAGCCCGGAAACTGCATTCGTAGTAGAGTTCTCGTGCACGTTTGTGGTACTTTTCGTGGGCGTAACAGTGGCTTTTGACAAGAGAAGGTGCAAAGAACTTGGCATAGCCATGGTTTGTGCTGTGGTGGCAGGGGCTATGGCAATAGCAGTGTTTGTGTCCATAACAGTAACCGGGCGGGCTGGCTATGCAGGAGTGGGTCTAAACCCGGCGCGGTGCCTAGGCCCAGCTTTGTTGCAAGGTGGCATATTGTGGCATGGGCATTGGGTATTCTGGGTTGGACCATTTCTTGCTTGCATTGTTTACTACGGTTTTTCTGTGAATTTACCAAGAGAAGGTTTAGTGTGGGTGGATGGAGAGTATGACTTCCTAAAGTTGGCCGGGACTTGTCTGGTAAATGGCACCCCAATTTCTCCTCAGAACAGAGCTATGCCTAAAGTCTAACACAAGTTACAAACAATTCTACATAAATTTTACCAACAACCTAGTGATCTACCAGACCCTTACTTCTTAAAAGATATCAAGGGTTCGACCCTCAGTGGAAGCATGGGTGTCTGAGTACTAATTAAGAAAAAAAATTCTACATAAATTTTTATTTGCAGAGAGGTCGAGTAATTGCTACTATCATATTATAGGACAACTAAAATATATATATATATATATATATAGTATGTTTCATGATGGTTTCAAATTCTGTAAAGTGCAATGGTTTCATATCCTCTAAAGTATCTTCAACAGATCAAAACAAGCTTCAACCATGTCTAAAGCATATCATTAGTTCAATTAAGTGAACAACACAGTTACAGTACTTAAAACTCGTAATCATTTCCTCAATCTTGATTTTATATTTGACACATTTTTCTTTCCTTCGATCATATGTGACAGTAAGACACCTTACAATATTATCAGGAAGAAGAAGCAAGCGGCTCATGCACAACTGAGTTTTTGGAAACCAAAATCGGATTTCCCTCCAAGTGCAACATAATACTCTCCAATATTTCAGTCAGTATCTTCTTGAACTCGTCCTCTCTAACAATCTTCCCGTCATCAGCATCCAACATCTCAAAAACGTCGTTAATAACCTTGTGCATCTGTGAAATTTGAAGGTCAAATTTAGTAATAAATCACTTGGACAGGCATAACTCTCTCTGTACATAATCTAAAAATGATCAAAGCTAGGAGTGCACTTAGGCATTGGAAAGATAGACTAACACCAGAGGTTTAAGTTACACCAAGTACTGCACTACCTAGATTAACCATAACTCAAAGCAGAAATACCAGAAAAACAAATTTCAACATCACCAGTTGCTGCTATAATATGATTTAAAAAAAGAAGAAGAAGAAAGTCCATCATATGCTAATTAATTAATCAGAGAGTTTTTGCAAAAGAGATTAAGCAATGGTTATCATAAGAGTACTTGTGTGCAGGTTGTTGACTTCTTATGCATGAAAGATGGAACTGCCATTTAGGCCCGCTTGGATTGGCTTTTTAAACGCTGCTTTTGACTTTTTTGAGGTTGGAAGCCATTTTGAGTAGTGTTTGTCTAAAATTTTTAAAAAGCTTTTGGGTCCTGAAAGAGCGTTTTGGAGAAGCTAGTGCCCCCAACCTTCTCCAAAACGCTTAGACTGGAATCTATCAAAAAGATATGTCAATTTGAAATAACATGGTATACCTGATTAACTGCACCACATGGAGGCAAACCTGCCGATGGGGACACCACATCAAGCGCCACTCTCAGAGATTCCTTTGACATTTTCCCGTTTTGATCCCTTACCACATCTTTCAACGCTACGTCCAGTGTCTGAATTGCAAGATAAAGGCAAAAGATACTTCCAATGAGTATTGCTGAATTATGTAGGATAATGTTAGGGTTTGTATGTGTGATAGAAAAGTTCAAAAGATTAAGTCATCTTCTCTTCATAGGTTTATAGTTTTACTAAAATTGTTCCAAATTCAGGGCTAGTCCAAAACCTCCAACCACATGAACGTGACAAGCAGTCATTCACAGTATCAAGATCTAAAATCATTAGATATATAAAGTCTAAATTAATTGCTAACCTTGTCCAATTCAAAGTTGTTAGATAATAGTCTCTTAATGCTGCTTCCATCAAAGGTACTCTCACTGTGAGCAACTATAACAGGCTGCTCCTTCAGACGTTGAGCCATTCTCTCTGCTACTTTCTGAAACTCCGCCAAAAATACCTCCTGAGAGATGGGCTGCTCATTAACACCGCCACAAGATTGCAGTGCCGGCTCTACCATATTGTTCATAACCTACAAAATGAAAAAAAACAAAATAATAAGAAAAAAATAACATTGTGAAATTGTCTAATACAAAGATATTGTGATGCAAGGAAAGACTATAGACATCTTTACACCATCAAGGATCATCATAATTCAGATGATAATTTTCAATATACATACATATATTACAAAATTTTAATATATCTACGGATTTGGGCTCCCTATCTTCTGAATCAACTTTTCCTCAATTATATTTCAAATAAAAGGATAATAAGGTATTCCATATAAATCACAGTCTTGTGCATTGAGAGTGGGAGGAACCATAGGATATCAAAAATCCAAAGTAAAGTTCAATGGGATTGTAAGAACTACCCAATAGTCGGAAGCAGGAGGCATCCCTTGATCAACAGTAAGATTTTCGAAAGCCTTGAAAATGTAATCACGGAGGGCTCCATCAGGCAACTCTATGTCTGTAAATATAGAAAGCATCTCTGATTCAAAACTCGGGCTCTTGGTAAACTCAAGCAGGTCTTCCCCATCCATACGGAGAATCATAATAGGGTCTCGCTTCAAACCAGCAGCCATTGTTCCTGGTAGAATATCTAAAATAAGGCAATTTGAACTCAGTCTTGCTCACTTTTATTGTCGGCCATGAGTGAATTCATTCATTCATTCAAAACCTGTAGCATCCCGACATAAATACAATTTCTGAGGGTACAATTGATGCAAATGTGAAAGAAACATAAGTCCAATCATCACTCAATGAGCTTAATTACTTCATTCCAAAGGCCCATTATTTTCAAACTTTGAACAGATGTGGACCAAGAGCCTACTAACATCATGCCATCCCTTTCTTGATTTTACAAGCTTATCATTTTACATTGTACAACACTATATACCAAAAGTTTATAGGTCATTAATAGTCATTCCTGCCTAACCTAAAGTATATCAAACAAACATATTGACATGGCTTCAAAGCAACTTTTAAATAAATACTACTTTTCATCAAAAGAACACTATTGTACCAATTGATAAGAATTTAAAGTCATTCATGAACTTAACATAGTTCCCACTATATATATTCTTGCCTTTAAGAAGATTAGGATAAGCAACAAAACAAGTAAAAAAGTAGAATAAGTAAAAAAGAAGAAGCAATTGAAAAGCAAAGTCTTATGTCACCAACAAAGTTGGATTATAGGTGTTGGATGCTTCTCAAGATATATAGGAATATATATATATATATGCATATATACATATATATATAAGTTTGAAAATTCCTCTTCCTAGATGCTCTAGGAATTAACACAAGCACATGCAACCATCTCTATCCTTGTAAATTTAAAACTAAAAAATATGGAGTCATTCAAAGATAAATAAATATATAAAACAAATTGTATTGCTACTCAAGTACTGAAAAATAAACCAATTAAACAACCATGGACACATAAATGACCAATAGAAATATGTATACATAGTTCTCACATGAACTTTTTCAGTGTTCACTATTCCTCCTCTCTAATTAAAAGCAAAATAATTGGTTCACAAGCTTACAGTTGCAGCTATATATATATTCAATGTAATTAATTTCTTCATAAAACTCAACAATTTTATAACCTTTCCCAACAATTTTCCACACCAAGATGTTCAAAACACAAAACACCATTCAAGGATATTTTTTATTATTATGCCGAAAATGTCACACTTAATTTTGGAATCTTAAGGGGCTGAGCCATTAGTGCATAATTTGGGAGAGTCTGATGTACACAGTCTTACCTCGACATGAAAATGTTGTTTTCGAACCTGTGTGTCATAATGAAATGACCTTACCGTAGCGCTAAGCCCATCCTCAAAGCAAAAGCATTGCTAAATACAACATACATTACTACACACAAATATGTAAGAGATAGGAAAAGGGGACAAACCTAATAATAGATATGATCAGAATCAAGAGAAGTATCCTTAGGAAGCAAACCGAGAGCAGCACCTATTATATGCCACAATCTCCATCAGTCCACTTCTGATGATATCCATAAAATTAACTAAACACCAACTACCTCTCCTTCCCAACCAACTCATTATAAGATCTGAAGAACCGTTGACCTCCAACGCTTTTCCTCTTCATCACATTCACAGTGTTCTCTTCCATTCACCACTACCCCTTTTTCCTATCAAACCCTTCTTTTTCTTATGATACTTTTGCCTTTGCATGAGACTCGTGAGAGAGAGTTATTGTATGTGCGGGATGGTAGTCAACTAGAAGCATTATACCGACGCCGGACACGAGTATACCATATGGATAAAATTTATAAAAAATTATATATGTAGAACACGTATGACATAAATATATCAAAAAATAATAGTTAATATATATTATTATGTTTTTATATAATTTTTTTGCCATTTTATCTACATAATCTATATGTATATATAGGAGTATGTATTATTATAATTGTAAAGACTTTAGTATTGCAGTATTCATTTAATAATATACATAATATTTATTAATTAATATGAAAAGAGTTTTTAAAAGAGTTTCGGTAAAACTCTAAAATAAATTACCTATCTATTATGAGTTTTTTTTATTTTTAATTAATATAAACTATTTAGAAAAGTTTCTATAAAACTCAAATTGTCTATTTTTTTTTTTTTTTTTTTTTTTTTTTTTTTTTTTTTTTTTTTTTTTTTTAATATAAGGAAATCTAATTAGACAAGAAAATACATAAAAAAAATAAAAAAATAATTTAATCTGTCTAATTAGACAAAGAAATATATAAAAATAAATAAATAATTTAGTCTATTTATTCTCCACATCTTTTCTAATTTTATAAATAATATATAAATAATTTTCTAAGATTTTAATAATATAAAAATATCTATTAAATAATAATATAAAAAGAGTCTTTAAAAGAATTTATAGAAAACTCTAACACAAATATGAGTTTTTATTTTTAAAAAGTATAGTACATTTAGAAGAATTTCTATAAAATTTAAATTAGACAAGGAAATATGTAAAGACAATAAAAAATTTAATCTGTCTAATTAGACAAGGAAATATATATAAAAAATAAATAATTCAGTCTATTTATTCTCCACATCTTTTCTAATTTTATAAATAATATATAAATAAGTTTCTAAGTTTTAGTATTTTAGTATTTATTTAATAATATAAAAAATATTTATTAATTAATATAAAAAGAGTTTTTAAAAGAGTTTCTATTAAACTCTATCACAAATTACCTTTTTATTATGAGTTTTTGTTTTTAAATTAATAAAGGTTTTTAGAAGAGTCTCCATAAAACTCAAATTACCTATTTATTATGCCTTTTTTAATAAAAAGAAATCTAATTAGATAAGGAAATATATATATAAAAAAAATAAAAAATTTAGTGTTTCTAATTAGACATGAAAATATATAAAGGAAATTTATCAAAAATATAAATTATTTAGTCTTTTTAGTCTCTACATCTTTTCTAATTTTATAAATAATATATAAATAATTTCTTAATATATAAATAATTAAAAAACTAGTAAATTGTAATAAAAAATAGTATTGATTTTGATATTGTTTTAGGAGTTTGAAAATATACCTATCAATAATTGAATTCCTACTGTAAAGTTCAATTAAAAATTATTATTTTTATTTCTTTTACCTTTTGTCAATTTCATTTCATGGATGTTTTAGAATTTACAATTATTTAATTACTTTGTTAAATATTGATTTTAAATTAAAATTTATTCACGTGCAATGCACGTGCAATTTTACTAGTTAAGAATAAAATAAATAGAGCTTAGTGCTAAATGTTTGTTATTTTTGTTTTCTTAAATTTTATATTATTTTTTAATTAACCCATAATATATTATAAATTGTATTAAATTTTATTTTTTCAAAAAAAAAAAATTGTAATTACAAAATCATCCGTCGTATCCTGAAAGTGTCCAAATTGTACTCTTATAGTGTCCATACTGTATCCCAATCGTGTCCAATCAAAAAATAATATATATTTTTAAAATGTTCAGGATACTAACCATATTGGACATGTGTCCAAATGCAAGGACAACGCTAGAAATTTTCTGGCATATTATATATTTACAGAATAATGTAAATTAATAAAAATTAGTGTTTTAGAATATATATAAAGAGAGAGAGATATGGATATATAGAGAGAGATTGATATTTTTGGAACGAGGTAAATTAGTTAATTATATATAAATATAAGGAAAAATTTAGGGAAACAATATAAGGAAAAGAAAATTCAGGCGAGCATTTTACACATTTTCAAAAAATATATAGAGAGTATATGGTAATATATATAGAATATAAGGGAGGGAGAAAAATTCAAGGGTGCCCCAGGCATGAACTCCGTTCGTCTGTGTCTAATTGTTTAATATCGTTACGACACATTGAGAGAAGTATTTGATTTCTTTTGTTTTCACACATATTGTCCATTTTACACACTTTTGAGAGCGACTGCTTTAAAACATGTTCCTTTTTGTAGGGGTTTGCAACGTCAACTCAAAAAACGAAATTGGATTGGACCGAATCGGGCTATTTGGGCCAATTTCATAGCGGTCTGGTCCAGTCATGGTTCTAAAATAACAGAATCGTGAATTTTTTGTTCCATCCCAGATTAGGGTCCTGGACAGGACAGAGCCATACAAAACCCTTATAATATGTATTGTAATGTTGCTCATTTTTCCTATTTTTCAATTTCTGGAATTTTCTGAATTTTCTGGATTATTTTAATCCTTGCCTCTGTCACGCCCCGAAAATTCTAATAAAATTCTCAATTCATTCAAATACAAATACATCACTATACTCCTATATAACATAAAAAAATGTCCTCTTTTATACAAAATCAATTTTCTCAAATATACACAAAAATTCTCCAAATAAATAAAATCATGCAACGCCAACTCTTCCACCTAAGCCCGAAACTAGTAATCCACGTTCATCTTCGATACCTGAAACTGGAGGGTGGTGAGACGGAAAGTCCCAGTAGGAAAAGCATAACAAGAATTTCATGGAGGTTTAATAAAACAACTTTACAAAATATACATATTCAGGTGAATATATAAAAAAAATACTTATGCATTTAATTAAAACATTTAATAAAACCATTTGAAACAAAACCACCCTAAGCCATTCAAGGTATAGAGAACCCTACACCAAAAAAGAAATATTTTTCTCACTAGATCATCAAAGCCTCAAGTCTCGGCATCCTTTGCAAACTCTCGAACCTCTCTTAGTATTCAAACTCTCTCTGTCTCCTTATTTTTTTTTTTTTCGCTCTCAATGTACAATGTACAAAACACTCAAGACAGATACATTAATAAATAGGCAAACCACCGACCTCACACAAATCACACAGCTCACCAACAAATACCAAAATATCAAAGACAATAATCACAAGTGAGGCCTGCCACCACCACCTTATCTTTTCCTTATCACATCATGTCTAACAATACAATAACATACTCCGATATATCAGACCAACCCACATGATCAATTCAAGGTCAAAAAGCTTTGCCCAAAAAAAACAACTAATGGGACTTGCACCATCATTACAATTATCTTTTGCCTTTTTCATTCCCAAGTTCGGCTAGGGCTGGCTTCCATCAGATACTAAATATAAATATGAATATATATATATATATATATATGCAACCAACCAAACTAAGTCCAAAACCCATTTATCTTCTTTCTTTTCTCCTCAGCCAACCCTTTACTTTTTATTCTTATCTCCATCTGGCACTATATCCATCAGCACCACACGATATATATATATATATATATATATATAAACTATTCATCCACTAAAATAAAGAATTACCAATCCCCCAAATCCAAGACCCAATATCTCTAAATATCAATCTTGACAATTAAAAATGATAGAACAAAGATAAACTAAATTCTTACAAATTCGGGTTGTCACAGCCTTGTTTTGCGTGTTGGACACCGTGGGTTGTGCCAAGTGTGTTTAAAAGCTGGATGGGGCGTTTCCTGAGGTTATTGTGCACGGGGTTCGTGTTTTGAGTTTATTGCATTTCACCCATTATTATTTAATGCTTATTTACGTGTTTTCATGATTATTATGTGGTTAAAAATGTTTTAAAATGTATATATATATATATATATATATATTAAAGTGTTAATGAGATTTTTATATGCCATGGGCCCCGCCACTATGGTTAGTCATTGCAATGACTTATTAGTCATTGAAAGTCACTAGCAGACTTCAATTCCTCATCTCTCTGTTGCGGTTCTCTCTCCTTCTGTTTTGCATTTTCTTTTTCTTTTTTTTCATTGCTTTGCATTTAAGTTTTGATTTCTCCTCAACCATTGAGATTTAGACTTTGTCACTGAAGGCAAAGTCAACGAGCGCGTCGAGGCTGACATTTTGATTGAAGCTGATCTTAGTTTGGGCCACCCTCTTATTTTTGAATTGTGGGCTGAAATTTGGGGCTTTATTTGGTTGTTCTTCAATTGAGGTAGGGGTTCTCCTAATGCCTCAGACTTTACCTTTTATTGAACAATTCTATCTTTTCTCTTTTTTAAATTCTGAGATTTAAAAACTATCATAATGAAATTGTTGTGTATGAATGTGAATAATGTGTTCATGTGTTTAATGTTCGATTTTTTCCCATTATATTTTAAAGACATATATGAGTTGATTGTAGGGAAGTTAAGTTGATGTATATATGGTTTAATGCTGAGCTTGCTTATGATTGATTCTTGTAAAATGTTTAGCTTGTAATAGCATTGTGAAGGATGTTGTTGTGACATTAGATTCTTGAAGCATGCCATGATTATAATTGATTATTCTCGAATGCCTTGCTTATATTAATTGAATTGGAAATACGTTGTTGATGTTATTATTGTTATATCGATGAGCTTGATAAATGAAAGTATGTGAAAGGTTACATTGCATGACATGGCAAGGAAAAGAGTTTGAAAAGGTTTTGAAAAAAAAAAAAAAAAGTTTTCAGAAAAGAAAAGTTTTTCCTAAAATGGGAAGTTTTTCCTAGAGGGGGTACGGCTCAGTGTAGGACTTTAAAAAGTTGATACTAGGCCCTGAAACGGTTGCTAGATTTGGAACCGAGGATAGCTATCAATCTCGACACAGTAAAGTCAGTTAGCGATTTTTGAAAAGTAAAAGTTGGGTCTATAGAGATCAAGTAGGGGACAAGGTGTATTACATTTCATATCATGCACGTCATTATTGAAATGTAGTATATGGTTAATGGAAATGTAATGACCCTGAATTTCTAATAATAAAATCGCTTTGATACCATTTTGTCACGCCTCGAATTTTCTAATAAAATCTTCAATTTATACAAATCCAGATGCACCAAAATACACCAGGATCTAAAAAAAAAAAATGCCCTCTTTTATGCAAAGTTAATTTCCTCAAATAAAAAAAAAATCTCCAAAATAAATAAAATAAATCCTACAATGCCGACTCTTCATCCTAAGCCCGTATCTAGCAATCCCTGTTCATCTTCAGTACCTAAAATTGAAGGGTGGTGAGACAAAAGTCCTAGAAGGAAAAACCATATCAAGAATTTCATGGAGGTTTAACGAAACAGCTTCACAAAATATACATATTCATGCGAGTATATAAACAAAATACATATGCATTTAATTAAAAAATTTAATAAAAACCATTGAAGCAAAACCACCTCATGCCATTCAAGGTATAGAGAACCCTAGACTTGAAAAAAGAATTTTCTCACTGGATTATCAAACCTTAAGCTCCGGCCTCCTCTCTGGCTCCTCTCTGTCCTCTCACTCTCTGTGAGCTCTCAGCTCACTGTGACTCTCTCAAAATGCTCTCTTCTTTATTTTTCTAATTTTTTTCTCTTCTGCCTTTATTTTCTTACTAAGTCACAAAACACCATTAAATAGGCAATTGCACCGACAAACCCACGTGAACCCCACTACTTTCCTTCCTTACATTATCTTTTCACATCATTACATTTCAATACAAAATCTTAGTCCAACAGACAACCCATGTGAAGGCGATTCAAAGACATAAAAATTTGGCCCAAAAAGTCTTTATTGGGCTAGCCCTACTTATTTGCTTTCTTTTCTTTTTCTTTTTCTCTTTCTAATTCTGCTGCCACCTGTTCCTTTTGCTTCTTCTATCAGATACATACATACATACATACATATATATATATATATATATAAAATATGTAATATAGAAATCAATCTTACACATTAAATATCTTTTTAAACCAATTTCAAGCCATGTGGGACCTATACAAGCCAATTTCAATTTCTCTCTCTTCTTCCCACTTCGGCTGCTCCCTCCTTTTCTTATCACCACAAGATACAATATATATATATATATATATATATTAAATATGCAAACAAATGCTAAAACCAATAACCCATTAAATCACTTTTTAGTGGACCCCACGGAAAAACATCATTACTATTTCAATCTTCTTTCCTCCTCCATACAGCTGACCACTTTTTCATTCCAACAGAAGCACATTGTATGTATATATAAAATATATGCATGTGACAAATATCAAACTCACCAACTTTTCCTTCTCTCTCTGAGTTTCGTCCCAATGTCCATTCTCCTTCACCATATGAAACTGATACTATAAATATATAAGCACAAAACTAAATCAATTCAAAAACAATCTCCAATAAAAATTAAATATTCAATCTTAGCAACTAAAAATCATAAAATAAAATAAATTAAAATCCTAAAAATTCGGGTAATCACAGGAAATGCCTATTTATGCTGTAGTATGACTTGAATCCCCAAGCATGATCCCGATTTCAATTCCATTCCCATTATGTCTTACGTGGCTCAAGGGAGTCCAAAGTTGACGCCTTAGACGACTTCTATTAAGCTGTTGTGCTCACCACTTCTTTATCATTTTTCAGGGTTGAGAAGCGACGGAGTGGATGAGATGCCTTCGCATACTTAGATGTAGCTAGGAAGTTTACCTTTTGTTGTCTTATGTATTCAAATTTAATGTAAACAGATTTATCTCATTATGTAATGGTGTAATTTGATCTTGCCATGATGTATGAATGTTATTTTATCATTATATATATGTTTATCAATGTTTTAGGGTAGGTTTTAACCATATTGAAAGTCATAAGTGATTCTATAAGGACGCCAAGTTGTTTAGGCACTCATACAGGGCAAAACTCGCATTTTTAGGCCATTTCTATCGACCGGTAAGCCATTTCGGTCGACTGATATCATTTGGGACCAAAACTAGTAGCTTGGGAAACTCTAGAGCCATAACCAGACAACTGGTTTGTCATTTCGGTAGACCGATGGGTCATTTTGGTCGACCGGTATAGCTATTGTTGTTTGTCGAAATAAAAACAGTGACAACTTGGAACCCTCGACTACAAACGATCATATCTCACTCATTTTAACTCAAAATTGGGTCAAATTTGAGTCCATTTTCAAGGGTTTTGAGTCATCTTTCCAATGGCATCAATGAAACTCAAAAATTCCAATTGTGTACAGAGTTATGACCTTAGTGTGGATAGCTCCAAAAATCTTTGACACCGAAGGGGGAAATTATGCGAAACCCTCATTCTAATGTCTTGAACCTTGCAACATGGGTTCAAATGACCATTATGACTTATGTTAACCTATTATGATTCATTTAAAGTCATATAATTCATTTCTATGCCTTAGTTAACTGGTTTACCCTTGGGCATTCTTGGGTTTGGGTAAGGACTAGGTTTGTGTTTCGGACCCCGAGCTCAGATCGTTACAAATTTGGTATCAGAGTGATGGTTTGAAAACCATTAGGACAATGGATGGAGGCTTACCTAGGGTTGTGTAGAAGGTGGATTGCATTGTTTATATGCTTATGTGTTAAAGTGTTCATTATTTGAGAATCATATTTATTTGATTAAGTGCTTATGTGTTCACGGTTTTGAAAGACATGCTTCCTTGCTAAGTGTTCATATGCTTATGTGTTTAAATGTTAAAATATGTATTACATGGCCATGCATGTGGAATATTTATGTGACAATGATTAAAAGCATGTTATACACGATAAGATGGCAAGTAGTAAGTATGGGTTATGATATGTAAGTGGTGCATCGTAATGTAATGGACATTTGAGCACGTGTTGTGTAAGTGTGTATTATATAAATGATGATGATGATGAACGGATGTTTAATTTTTAATTTTTATTTATTTATTTATTTATTTTTACATAATGATTTAATGGACTCGTTGTTTAAATTGATGTGATAAGACACGATTGTTTCAAGGTTATATTCTTGAAGGTTCCAGATACGGTTTGGGCCGAGGACGACCCGCAAGCGCGTCATCGGGTCGGCCAGCTGGATGCCATCAACATGAAGTCATTACCAACTGGGCTGGGCTCGGCCAATCCAATAGAAAAGGCCCACAACACAGTAGTGAAAGGGCCTAAGGCTAGAGGCCTAGGAGTTATGTAATTGCCTATAAATAGGTGTAGAGAAAGAAAAGAAGGGGAGATCATTGTAATTGTGAGGAGACTCTGCAAAAATAAATACAAAATAAATCTTGCACTTACAGTTCTGGTTATTATTATTATTATTATTATTATATATATATATATATATGTATAGGAGTATGCGGTTGAACATGGGATGGTCGCTAGTATGATAAAGCACTTTTTGAGATGTGGGTGGTTATGTGGGTTTTGACCTGAGTAGGTGAGAAGCTATGTTGGTTTAGGGTTGTTTGGGTGCTGATTCTTATCTAACGAATGGCGTAGGCCTTTAACTCATGGATCAAGCTATTCGGTGCATGGTTGCTTTAGTTTTCTCGTTATTTTTTTTGGGCATAGTGCTTGGGGCACAATTTTTTGAACGATTGAATTTGGCACAGTGTGGTGTCCGGGGTAAGACGTATGAATTTTAGGTGTTAGTGTATGGGTTTTGTGACCTGAAAGGTTAAGTGTGCGACGTGATTTTTGTGAGGTATGTATGACTTTTAGGGGTCAGTGTTTGTGACTTAGGTCACGGTTTAGTACTGAGGTCTTCTTCGAACTGATTTGTGGTAGGTTTTGGCAATGTAGTGCAAGGTTCCATAATAAGGCAGGTAATATGTGGTCATTAGAGTGTTTGGTCATTTGCGGATAAAGTGATAGGTGGTAGATACTGTGTTATCAAATGGATTATATTTTGAAATTGAAAGCTGTGGACTGGAGTTGTATTCTAGGTATGTCTAGAGTATCAGGAGATAGTGTTAGTTGTTTAAGGATCCAAAGAGATGGACTGTCGATTAGGATAATTGGGATGAGGGTGACCTCATAGGTTTAGTTGGTAGCCCCATTTGACTTTTGTCTGGGCCAAAGGTGTTATGAGGAACGGTAAAGAGGAGAGGTAAGGATGTTAAATTTAGAGCGTGAAGTTATCTTGACTAGGCATGTAGAATGCCTCGGGAGGAGTTGTTTGAGTTGCCGATTAAGTGTTAGTGATTGATTATGTTGTAAATGGTTTTGAGGAGCAGGTTGGGTATTGAGCATTCTGGTTTAGTGCTCATTTTTCCTTTTGGGATTTGTCAGTATGGCATTGCCGTATTGAGATTCTTTGCTAGTGGCAAGTAGTGGTTGCTATGGGGAGTATCGAGAGTGAGACATACTCTCTTGTTGTGATGGTGTTATTATAGGGATGCTTGAAGGGGATCGCTTGGCGGTAGTCTATTGAGTCTGTGAAACGTGAGTCCGAGTTGTCATTCGAGGATGATGGTAGTAGAGGCGTTATGGCGTGATGTTTTGTATTGATAAGTAAAGCAGTTTAAGGTGTGATCCAAATATGGTTTAGATCGTATGAGTTGTTTATCATATGTTATCAGGTAGGTGATGGGGTTGCGCATCAGTTGAGGCGATTGTGGATGGCTTAGTCTTTAGAGACAGTGAGGGTGGTGTTGCCATATAGACATCTTTTTCTTTTGATGAGTCAGTGGGTTATTATGACTGAGGTAACGAGTCTTATGTGTACAGTGTTTAAGGTTGTGCCACTTGGAAATATAGAGATTGAGTGTCCATGGTTAAGTTATTGGTGAGCAGAGTGTGACAGGGTGTCATGTGCATTAGGGTAAGAGTTGTTAATCTTTGGTGAGTGCGAGGTTTATTGCCTTTCCAATTGTTCTGGTCCTGACAAGAACGTTGTTGTTGTATGTCTTGTCCTCCATCTAGAAGTGGTGTGTGTTCGTGGATGGGTTGACCCCTGTGTGGTTTGTTATGCTGTTAGAGTTCACTAGTAAAAGTTTAGTTATTTTGGTCGACTCACTTCCACAGAGGGAGGTGGGGTTTTTGATTATAGTGGTGCTTGTTCTTAGAGTGGTTTTGACAAGTGATGTGTAAGACGTGAGTTATCAAATAGGGATTGTGTGTTTTAAGTGTCTGGTACTAGCGGTGATAGCTAGGGGATATATTGTGAATTGTAAGTTGAGGACGATTAGGTGATGTGATGTAAGTCATGCACTCGGATGTTTTTATAGGTGTTTGATTCGAGGAGTGTCTGGAGGATAAGTGTCGATGTTTCCTTAGAATTACGTGATTAGAGGAGGTGAATGTGGGTTTCCGTTGAGGAATAATGAGAATAATTGATTTTAATTTTGAGATTTCAGGCATAAGATAGTCGTATTGTGTGTTTTGACGAAGTGAGAATGGAATTAAATGATGTTATAGAATTGTTTACCTGGTATTGGTGTTATGATGAAATTAGAAAGCTTTTAGGTTAGTCGATGATTGTGGTAGTTGATGTCGTGTTGCTTTTAGCTCGTTCTGAGTTATATGATTGAGGAATGATTGGGATTTGTAGAATAAGTATGTTGTGACGACCCTGGATCTTAGAACCAAGTGTGTCCTATGATAACCTAAAACAGATCCAGAATACGAAAGCAAAAGATGAAACAATAGTCTCTAGAGATACAACACATCTCTAAGATACCAATGTGACCCTCAATGAGGTCACGGAACCCAAAGGAAACAAATGCGGAAGCGGCATTTCAAAAATGGACAAGAATGAACCTAGGGGTAAAAAGGTCATTTCCAACATGAAAGTGGGTTCTACTGAGCACACCATTGGGAAGACAATGAAAAATTAATGAACTTAGAATCAAGAATCACTTGATTCGGAGTCTGAGTGAAAAAAATATGGCTAACAGAAGAAGAAAGAACAAAAAGGTCAAAAGGAACCAACTCAAGAACATCTAACTGGTTACAAGGCCTTCCTAATCGGTTAGAAGGCAAAAAAATCATGATCACAACACTTCCCGAAGTCATCTAACCGGTTACAAGAGATCTACCGTTCGCACACTTGTACTAAAAGTCAGCAAAAACCTGGCAGTATGAGTTTTTTTGGAAAAATTGGGGTTTTGAGGGCCTAGATGACTTTTTTTGGAAAAACATAAAGAAGAAACCCCCCTCAAAATCGAGTTTTCTACTCAATAATATGAAAGAAAATGAAACAACTTGCTGTAAAATGCCCAAAAAACTTACTCCATGAAATTAGGTTATGAGGGTCAAAAAGCTGCTAAATGAAAAACAGAAAGCTGAACTTCGTGAGGGTTTTTTGGTACCAAGACGACATTTTTTGGAAAAAAATGAAGAAGAAACCCCCCTAAAATCATGTTTTCTAAGTGATCATGTCAAGATTGAAATTTATTTCTTGAAGGACAACCCCAAAATGCCTTTAGACTAGATTATGCGATAAAAATGTAAAATGAGTCCATAAGAGGCTCAAATCACCAAAGATGAGGTTTTTCTTGAAAATAATCATGCACGCAAATGTAACTTACCTATTAGGATGCGCTACAATAGTCCACGGCTTAAAATTACCGCCGATGCAAAATTTGACCCCCCAACGACTAAAAAGGCAAAAATGTATATGAAATGGAAAATTTGAAATTTAAAATTATAAAATGGTTTCAAATTACCATTTGGCTCTTAGCCACACTTCATACATGATTAATGAAACCCTATGAAAGAATAAAAATAAAATTCTCACGCCCGATGCAACCACGGTGAAACAATGACTTGTCATTTTTCAATAATTTCGTAATATTTCATAAAGTCCAAAAATTACATAGGATACAAAATAATTGTCATTAACCTCTGGTCTCATCTCATACATATCAAATACATTGTAAAGAGTGTACTTATGTACGCGTTACATATATGAAATCAAATATATTCATTTTGACATATAAGACTACAAGTGGCATTCCAAGCCAACCTGTACAAAAGTCATGGACAAGAATACACCTAAGGAACTTTAATTCATCGAAACGATCCAGGGATATTGTGCGTCCCAAACCAAGGTATCCGTACTTGACAAATCACTCGGTAACTTTAGGGTGAGTAAACAAGTTTACTCGTAGGGAATGAGCATGTATATACTCAATTTCTTACAGATTTTTAGACTAACATAAAACAATTCAAAAGGATCATGCCACCTAGGGTCTATGTCAAAGGTTAGACTCAGGGAGTATCCTAAGCTACCTTAGATCATTTCTAGTGTGAAACACATCCTTCATGTAATTTTAAACAACATAAAAGCATGTTATTCAAAGCAACAAGATATAGATTCTCAAAGTTACCAACTTGAAATCTCAAAATACGAAAACGACAAAAGTGGGTCATGCCACCTAACGTCTATATTCTAAATGAATCTATAGGATCATTCCTAAGCTACATTTGAACAACAAAACACAAATCACAATATCTATGCAATTTAACCAACATAGAAGCATGTTATACAAGGCAACAAGATATAGATTCTTAAAGTTCTCAACTTGAAATCTAAAGTATGAAAACAACTAAATATAGCAATTTAAAAACTCAATTAAACCAATGGAACCTTTAAATTGATTTTAATTAATTCTTTTAATTAAAATCTCTAGATTTTCAAATTCATCTAAATGCTCTCAATTTAAAGTATGTTAAAGAACATGCCAAGACTTAATTTAAAAGTGTTTCACAAGTTATTTTAATGCAAGGTATGGCCATGAGAATTAAACTATCACCAAATAAAATTATTAAATAAAAGTTGCAATACTTTATCAAATGCTCCAATTTTAATATATGTTAACAAACATACCACGCCTAATTTACTAGCATGCCACAATTTAATTCTAAGTTCAATATCATCATGAGAATTAAATCTTAAACATAGAAAATAATTAAATTAAATTCTAGATTTTGAACAAAAGAATGCATACAAGTTGTATAAGCATTAATAGCATACAAGACAACAAAAATGATAACCTATAACACCCCCTACCTCAATTTGAGAGGAAAATCTCAAAAGCCACCAAAATGAAACGGCTCTGAATCCGAAAATACTTCGGGGTTTTGTCGGGCACAACGCCATGAACATTAAACTCCAAAGAGGACCTACCAAAATCCTAACTTGACCTCAAACCCGAAGTAAAAAATTGGCCAAAAACGGGTTCTAATAAGGGGGAAAAATGCGTGTAGTCAAGACAAACACAAAACGCAAAGACACTACGACTTTTTCACAAAAGGGAAGAAGGTTTAATTGAGAGAAGAAGGGTGACAGCCCCCTTTGGGCTGCCATGACAGCTTCTGGTTGTGCATAAAGAGAGGAGAAAGTGACTTTTTAATTTTATAACCCCCTATTTATAGAAAAACCCTAAAAGTTCCCCAAACGGGCTCTGCCAGGTCTGGAAAAGTGGAATTTGAGCAGACGGGATTAAACAATAAAACTCCATGAACAAAAAAGATTCAAAATGAGAAAATATGAACAACGGAAGAAAAGGCGTCAAAAATCGAGTCTCGAGCAGAGAGAGATACCCCGAACAAGTTAGATAGCAACTTGTGTCAAAAATCCTGAAACTGGAGAAAAACAACCAGAAGAGAATTCTAAGAGTACGCGACTTGATGAAAAGTGAAAATGAATCCCGTACGAGGATCCAGGCTCAAAACAAGGTATTTAACGATAACTTTCATTAATTGCATAATGGCCCCTCTAAAAAGTGAAAACTGCACTAATAGCCCAGAATGAAAATATCTTCCAAAAATATTTTCTTAAAAACCCCTAAAATAAAATATTTTCAAAATATATTTACGAAAAATACCCCAAAAAAAGAAAATAATTTCAAAGAATTATGCATCCATGCCCCTATGGACACTAGGAGCAACCAGAGTAGTTTCTTACAAAAGTAAAAATACGTATTTCGTGAAAACCACTCAAGATAAAAGTACGTGAGGTCAAAAACCTACTCCAAACACATGAAGTGAGGTTTTGCCAATAAAGTGACAAATGGGGAAAAGATGAAATAGGGAAAAAGACAAAATAGTGCATAATGTCTGAAAAGTGAAAATGCGAAAATGACTCGATCCTCAAAGGAAGATGTCAATCCAAAGGAAAGAGTCTCAGAAACTATTTTTGACTACTCGAGATGACACTAAATGATGAGAAACCAATCATAGAAAAGAAAAAACGACGGAAAAAATTTATCCGCAAAATTTGAGGAAAAAGGAAAGGAAGAAAATGACTGGGTCATTAGAAAACATGGCTTCCAAGTGGTTCCACCATAAGATCAACAAGTGGCACCATGAGAGTGTGACACTTGTCATATTTTTTAAAAATTATAAAAGGTCCTTTTTAAAAATATCTTCCAAATTAAATTGCAAAAGGGTCCTTAAAACGAAAAATAATTAATTTTCATAATTACACAAGGCCCCAAAAGTTAAGAATAATTC
>JAOTQH010231197.1:0-13778 GCA_025631255.1 Cornus kousa
AACATAGTAAACATTAAACTAAAGATCTTAATAGTAAGTTATATATCTGATTTTTAACGAAAGTCCTCTTATATACTGACCCTCTCTAAAATTTTGTTGGTATATATCTGTTTGTTCCTAAACAACAAATTTTTTTTGTAAACTCAACATAATAGAACAGGGTTAAAGGAGAACAAAGAAACCTCAATATCCAAGAGTCTTAAAATCTAAAAAATTCAGTGATCCATGATTAAAACCATGAGAAAGAAAATATCAAACAACATAGAGACAAGAACCACCACCTATATATATATATATATATATATATATAGAGAGAGAGAGAGAGAGAGAGAGAGGTGCAAAATAACCTGGCTAAATCTTAGGGAGTGTTCCTCTCCTGCCAATTGGAGGCTACCGCTAACGAAAACCATGATGCCACCAGTGAAGGATGATGGCTGGGAATCAACGGTGCTAATTGTGTGGCGGCATTGATCGAACGGTAGCTGATTAAGCTTACCACAGATATCATCTACCCCTTGTATCTTCTGTCCCTCAAAGGTGAGCATGGAGGTTGGTTGGTAGAGAGATGAGAGACGAGTTCGATCATTGTCGAAGAGATGGTAGTAGTGATCCACAAATGCCCTCCCCACCAATTCAACTTGTTCCTCCATTCTCCCTCTCTATGTCTATATATCTATATATGTATATGTATATGTATTTCCCTCTCTCTCAATTCACCCAGGCCATGATAATATAAGGGGGAGATATTTGCTATGGGGTACAAAGAATATGGCCAAAATTGGAAAAGATGACGTTGGACTCTCCCAAAAAATAAAAATAATAAATAATATATAAATAAAAAGTCAAAAAGAAATACGTGGAATTACTATTCTGACCTCCAGCATGTTACAAATGCAATTTGCCAAGGATAAGGGAGGGCACAATGGTAACTAGCCAATAAGGGCATCTATGCAGCTGTATTCGTACGCAAAGTTGCAAAGTGATGTAAATGTGACATA
Source organism: Cornus kousa (assembly GCA_025631255.1). NCBI lineage: Eukaryota > Viridiplantae > Streptophyta > Magnoliopsida > Cornales > Cornaceae > Cornus > Cornus kousa. The sequence continues at coordinate 999 of JAOTQH010231197.1, forward strand.
CTGTGTGTGTGTGTGTGTGTGTATTTCATTTGTGAAGTGAGTTGAGGCCAGCAGACTTTAATGGCTTTTGGCCGTCCAAAATCACTTTTTTTGGAAGAGAACCATGAAAGATTCAGAAAACAAAAGAAAACAAATGACCTAAACTGACAGAAATAAGCTTTGATGAGGATAGTTTCTGTGCTGGGTTTTTGCCATCCCAAAGCCGAAAGTGAGGAATATATTCTTTTTCTCAACAATCATACCTCCCAAAAGCAATAGTACTACAACCTTCAACAAACCATGGGATCAGTGAATAAAAAAACTATTTCTTCAGCTTTCAAAATATATAAACACACATATATATTTAAGCTAATATAAAATTTTAATTTTTTTATAAAAGTGTAAATCAGATATAAACTAAAATAGTTTATACTAAATAACTTACAGGCCATAAATTTTGACTAATCTTAAAATTTAAGACTTATAACAACTTATAAGTTTTAGGAGTATTACTAGTAATAGTTAACATGTCTAAATTTTTTATATAATAATGAATGACGGAATTTAGGAAGAAAAAAAAAAATGAATGACGAAATCTTAAATGAAATGGTACAATGTTGCAGATTGGGATACTTCTAGGAAGAAAAAAAGAAAGAAAGAAAGATTTTCAAAATTGATTTGCATAGCTAAAGTAATACTAAAAGATAAACATGAATGTCGAGGATTACCATAAGATGCTGCAAACATCAAAGCATAGAAGAAAATATGGTACTTCTCATAAATGTTTATGCAGCAAATTCTATATATCCACCAACAGATTCAGAGGAAAATCAAGCCAACATATGTGCATGATGCAATATACATATGGTTCAGCAATGAAGAGGATAAAAAAATTATTATTATCAAAAATATAGTTATCAGGAAGAAACGAAACATATTCCTCACATCTCTCCCAAACAAATTATGTTTTAGCAAAATCATAATGGAAAATCAGTGTATAAATAAACATAAAGCTAAAAAACATAAAGGAAACTCGGTGTATACATGAACATTAAAATGTTGTATTCTACCAAAAATTTCATTGCCACTATAGTAGGAGAAAAAATAGTATCCAAAATAGTAGGAGAAAGGCTTTGTTGAGTACTAAATAACTGTATCCCACCTGATAGGCTATAATGCGCATCTGCTGAATGTAGGCTACAAGAGTGCTGATGAACATCAATAGATAACATGCAAGAATCTATGACAATATATCATTTGAACCCATATATCAAACGTTTGTATGATTTTTCATCAGGTTTAAGTCCCATCTTCAACATTTGATCATGTAATTTCATGGCTTTCCTGAGTTCCTTTTCATGACAGAGCCCGCTGATCATAACAGAAAAACTCTCACTGCTGATCAAATTCTTTTTACTCATGTAATTAAATACCCTAACTGAATCTTCAATCCTCTTCTCTTTAAAAAGCCCATTAAGGAGTAAGTTATATGTTGCTGTGTCCAGTGTACCTTCCAATTTTTCCATCTTATTATTCAGTGCCATAGCTGAATCAATCTGTTTGCTAGAGCAGTAATGCTCTATCAATGAGCAACGGCAAAAAGAATCCGGAAAGAAACCTTTCTCTAGAATTTCATTCATAAGCTCCTCCGCTTCTTTCCATCTACCTTGATCACATTGAGAATTTATAAATGTAGATATTTCCGATCCACGAGGAACAAACCCTCTTCTAATCATCTCTCTCAACAATTCACTGACTTCCACAGAAGGATCTTCCTTGCAAAGAACATTAACAAATGCATTATAACAACTCTCATTTACTTCAACACCACTTTGCAACAAAATGCGGTATATCCCAATTGCTTCCTGTACTCTTTCTTCATTGGAAAATGCCCTCAACAAACACCCATAAGAAGCAGCCTGTAATTCAATCTTTTCATCACAAGCTCTCTTTAAAAACATATCTGCTGCGTATGTCCTACCCAAGTCAGCTAGCTTCTGAATGATCGAATCAGAATCTCGTAGCAGAAGCTCTGAAAGAAATCCCTTCTTCACCATACAATCCATTACCATTTCAGTCAATTGAACATCTCCAAATCTACAAGCCCCATCAAGAATTGAACTATAAGTACTAAAACCCGCATCGAGCTTTCTATTGCACATCTCAGTTAAGAGATCAAATGCAGCTTTGAAGTCCCCTCTTTTACTATAACAATCAATAATCTGATTATACATCACAGAATTATATATACCCATGTCTAAAATCCGAACAATACGCTCAAACTTCCCATCTTTGCAAAGAACCCGAGCAATAATAGACAATGTAGACTGATTAGCTAAAACCTCATTACGCAGCATCAAGCCATAGAAAGACCATGCTAATCTAATCTCATTTTCTTGTTGTAACACATTTAGCAACGCATTACAGCTACGAATTGAAACAATATATCCATTCTCTTTACATTTCACAAAAACCTCTAAGGCTTGCAAGAAAAAACCCTTCTTGCAAAGACATTCAACAACAGAACTCAAAACAGGGGAGTGTGAATCCGTACCTTGGCATGCTTGGATCAAGGAATTAACAATCTGGGTCGGTGGGTAGGCTTGAATTAGAGAATCCAATATGGGTTTTGCGTCTTGGGTGAGTCCGGACACGATTAGGATCTGGTTGAGTTTGCAGAGGGTTTCGAGGTCTGGTTGAAACCCTAAATTCGACTTGACCCAATTGAAGAAAGCGAGGGAGGTTTGTGGTTTGGTTTGGGTTTCATGGAGGATCTGGAGGAAGAGAGATGGGGTTAGTTTCGAAGAGATATTGAGGTTGCGGAGAAGCGGAGCCCAATTGTGTCTCTGTAAGAGAGTGGAAGAGATTTGGGAGACGAGTTGGGTCTGCTTGTAGTGACTTCTCCAATCGAGAGGTGTTGGTTTTGTTAAACCTGAAATTGGTCTGTTGAAGATTGGAGGTTTGCGATAAGGCATTCGAGTCCAGTGAAGCTGTGGCTATGGCGTTCTTGTCATCTTCTTCTACATTGATGCAGTGAAGAGCTTCGATTTCGATTTTCGACCTAGTCAACGCTGGTAGTACCATAGAAGATTGGATAAACTGTAAAAGGCCAAATGTGGGCTTTGCGGGTTAGGCCCAACCCTTAGTCTCAACCATCAATACGCTCTTGTTTCCAGACCTAAACCCAATTTTGATTGGATAGACTGTGAACTGCTATTATGTGCTATGGGGGTTAGGCAAAATTCTTTGTATCACCCAATGTGGCTTGTTTCTATACCACAGCCCAAATTTCCTTTGGATGAAGTTTTTTTGGACTTGTTTGACACTTATTTTTGTTTCGTATTTTTGTTTTAAAATCAGTTTAAACAAAAAGAAGTGACAAATTTGTTTTTTTATGCCCGAACCATGTATAGATATTTAGATTTGTGGTCACCTCCCCACCATGCCACCACTGATCTGGTGGGAATCAAACCTTAAACTTGATGTTTCATAAAATATTATACATTTGTTTCTTAAAAAAGATCAAATTCGGAAGAAAGAAAGTTATATTTATTTATTTTTACATTTTTAGTATTCAAGCCGAACTTGAACCATTGAAGTGTGAATTTTTTTAAAAACCGACATAATTAAAGAACATATCTTTTTAAAATCATTCAAACATTTATTTTATTTATTTACTATTTTGCTCTGAAACATTGTATAACAAATTCTAGTTATCAAACATGTAACGCTTACATAATAAATTATAACACAACAAAAATATTGCTTCTTTTGTCATATATTTCGGTCAAGATGATTGAAATCACGCACTTAATAGGTAGTGTGGAGCCTGATAAATACCGTACACTAAGGTCTAATTTTGTAAAAAAATTGGGATTATTTTAATAATTTTCGTACTTATTATGTTACCCTAATAAAAGGGTATTTATTTATTCTGAACTTTCTGTACCGGTTGACTTTATAATAATTTATCCTGTAATCTTTAGAAGTAACTCTAAATTTTGAGTAAAGTAAATAAAATATGTGTGTTAAACAAAATAAGAGAGTCAAGATAAATTTGAAAACTATAACAGTTCATATTAAACAATGAATAATGAAATTGATATATTCCCTTAATTTAGAGAGCTGACTTATGGAAGTCAAATTAACCAGAACTGCATCCACTCTTATTATATATTTTATGTATAATAAGGAACCCCATTTGCTTAATTGATTTATTACATCCAACACAGCATTCCCATGCATTTGCCACCGACACTACACAGCCTGTACCACATACATGTGACTCCATTATATGTATAATGTATTATATATACAATATGTGTAGGTCAAATAGTGTCGTCACTTATATTTCATACACAAAATGTCATTCCATTTCGAATTCCATGTGCGCCTAGACGAGAAGATTGTATGTATTTGATAATAAATTATGAAATTTGCAACCATCATCATTGTTCCAAAAATAATGGACTCACTTAAGACTGATCCACTTAACTTTTAATCATTTTAATTTTATATACAGAGTACATGTTTTACAATTATATATATTGTAATGTTACTGGTTTTTTGTCCCCTCAAAACTTTTAACTCTTCATTGTGAATTATTTCATTTTCCTTCTCAAACCATGGATTACCAAATATATAGATAGATAGATATATATATATATATCGTGAAACCATTTTTTTGCTATTAAAAATAAAAAAATTGTATGAATTTTGGAATAGAACTTCGAACAGTAACTGGTCATTGAGTTTGCAATCACATTCCAATGCATTAAAGAATCTCTCCAATAATTCCAGTGGGGGGACCACCATTTCCTCATGATAGGTATATATATATATGCAGCATATATAAGTATCAATCCTACTTTTTATTTTATTTTATTGGTTAATGTGACAGGAATATACATTGGTCATGTTCATTACCATAAGCTCTTTTACCCACCAAAATTTCACTGCTTTTATCAAAAGTTTCTGTTTATTGTGATTGATTATTAAACTTTGTCACGTAAAGCTTATACAAATCAAATAAAAAAATGTCAAAAAAGCCGAAAGATAAGTATGTGTATATATATATATATATTAATCTATTCCGGCTTATATGTAATATATGTGTGTGTTCGTGTGTGTAATTTTTGACTGACCAATGGGCAATAAATAATATCTCAAGAATCTGCTGTCTCGGACCTCCAAATCCAGTTGTCCATATGACCAATCAAATATTCATATTCTTACATGTAACATGTAGACCCCACACGTACTTTTCTACAGCTAAAATCAATTCATGGGCAGCCTGGAATTTTCGTGCCTATCTGACCATCATCTTTTTGGATCTCGTTTGCTTGTGCACCTCTATATATTTTTACTCTCTCTGTATTGCCCTTCTCAGATGTCCCTATATTACCAATCTTAGACCAACCCTCGCCTAATACGAGTGATTAAAATGGTGCTTAAATTGCTTAAAATTCGAGTTTCGAGTCCAAAGTCACACCCTAAACTTTTTCACATAGCACAATTGCCTTTGCATCCTTATTTATTCACTAGCTATTCAATATATTTGTTGTTTGTATAGGGTTTTCTACAATATTGTAATGATACACCTTGGTCTTCTTTCGTGCACAAAAAATAATAGAGATCACCCGACATAATAGTGTCTCTTCACTCTTTCTCTATAGGATAAAATTAATTCTTTTAATCGTAGGTTATTTTTAACGGACACGAATCAATTGTGCATAAAAACTATACTATTACAATGCACATAAGGCATAGAAACCCCTTCCACGTATGAATGGATCCCTATTAGTTTTAAAATTCATAAACAACGAAAATAAACGAGTAATATTTAGAACTCCCAATGCTGTGAAGCATTATACCCACATCCGACAACAGATTTGCTTGGGAAAATTTAGGACAATTTGGGGCATCTTATAGGGCAAGGTTGTACATGTACTCTATACCCGAGAATTACATCAACCAAAAAAGTAAACTAAGAAAACACATCATTATTTATTGCTCTTCTCCTCTATCTCAAAGATCCAGCAGAAGAAAACAAACTCTCCTACTTCCCAATCCTTCCACCCAAGATGGAGAGAAGGGCTTCTCCAATGTCCACTCTTCTGTGTATTGCAGCTCTTATTGCTTCTCTTTGCTCATCATCTCAAGCAGATGAATCGAAAAGCTCATTCGAAGACAATTTCAATATAATGTGGTCTGAAGACCATTTTAAGACCTCTGCAGATGGGCAAATCTGGTATCTCTCCTTAGACAAAGAAACAGGTACATATAACACAAGTCTCAATACACACACACACACACACACACATATATATACATTTATTTATGTTCATAAGTTGTTTTCTTATAAAAATGGTTGAATAGGTTGTGGATTTCAAACGAAGCAGAGGTACAGATTCGGGTGGTTTAGCATGAAGCTCAAGTTGGTGGGAGGCGACTCTGCCGGTGTTGTGACAGCTTATTATGTAAGATTTAGTGTAATGTCATCAAATTTAACACTGCAGAGATTTGAATTTTTACTGCAATTTTTGTAGATGTGCACGGAAAATGGGGCTGGGCCGACGAGAGATGAGCTAGATTTTGAGTTCTTGGGGAATAGAACAGGGCAGCCCTACCTCATACAGACCAATATCTACAAAAATGGGACTGGAGGCCGTGAGATGAGGCACATGCTTTGGTTTGATCCCACTGAGGACTTCCACAGCTATTCTGTCCTTTGGAACAACCACCAGATTGTGTAAGTTCTTTTTTGCTGATTTATAACCATCTTTTAATAGTCAAAGTACATTATTATTTAATCACCAATTACTGTAACTTAGTAGCTTTTTTGAGTTAGAAGTTTCCGTATGAACAAATGAGTGTATCAGTTTATTGTCAAAAGAAAGAGAAAAAAAAAATGTACATTATTTGAATTTCTATTCTGATTTGAGAATAATTGTGCCTACAAAAAAAGTTGCAAGTTAAAAGTAAGTTCTCTCCCAACATTGCTATCTCATTGTATAAAAAAATTTGTGTTATTTATTGAGTTATTGTTAAGACAAGCTAAATAAACTAAAGCATTCCAACCCGGCCCATTAAAGAGCAGAGTATAAAATAAATATGTCTTAACATTATAATGATCAAATCAATTGTGGCAACATCAAACATGTCCACATTCCAATGCCATCATTTTTGGGTACATAGCCATGTACATTGGCTTATTTTCAAACTTCAATGGGGCCAGTACCCTAACACTTATACTAGTGGGGATCTTTGTTTATATATATATATATATATCAAATGGATCACATTTTTTCTTAATTATGGTAAATCACTTAGCCTAGACCATTGAGACCCTTTTTAGTAATGGGCTTTACCATAATTTTCTGCACCATCCAAGGCTTTATAAGACATTGTAGCATGGCTAACATTTCTTTTTCTTTTTTATGACAAATAAGTTCATACTTTCACTTTTATCTTTATAAGACTTGAATCTCGAGATAAGAGAGATACTATTAGATTACAATCTCGGTTAAACAATAATTAACTAACAAACCAAATCTTATGCTAAATTATGAAAAACAGGTTTTTTGTGGACAAAGTTCCGGTAAGGGTATTCAAGAACGCGGATTATGCAAACAATTTCTTCCCCAATGAGAAGCCAATGTACCTGTTCTCGAGCATATGGAACGCCGACGAGTGGGCCACGAGGGGCGGGCTCGAGAAAACGGACTGGAAGAAGGCACCATTTGTGTCATCCTACAAGGACTTCAGTGTTGATGGTTGCCAATGGGAAGACCCTTACCCTGAATGTGTATCAACCACCACCAAAAACTGGTGGGATCAATACGAGGCTTGGCACCTCTCAGATGACCAGAAAATGGACTTTGCTTGGGTGGAGAGAAACCTTGTTATATATGATTATTGCAAGGACAGTGAGAGATACCCAACATTGCCTGAGGAGTGCTCATTGAGTCCTTGGGATTGATTGATGAACATGAGATCAATTATTTTCAATTTTCTTAGTTCATATATTATATGCATATATATATTTTTTGAATCATATGTTGTATTTTTTATTATTTATAAATGATTAATGATTAGGATTGAATCTTGAAACCTATGTCGCATTTTTGGTGGCATGTCACGTGACTATACGCTATCATGACTTCCACATAATTTTAAATTCATTTGCCATTGTTTTATTGGATTATTAATTTGAAATTTATTTCATTTATTTAGTTATATTATTTATTTTCAACCAGAACATCATCTTATTTTTCATCATTGGTTACATGCTGATAAGAATTAAAAAGTTGTGGATATTGCTAATGCTAAAAAAACATACATAGTTGTACCTTTAGAGAAAAATGTAAATGACGCTATGAAATTCAAATAATAATTTTGAAAATAACTGATTATAATATGATTTTTTTCAATTTTCTTTCCGGACATGGTGATATATTTTTTTTATGATACTTAATTGAATATGCTCACCATATCATGAAATTTTTTAATATATAAATATATATGCAATCGAATTCTAAATTTTAATAATAAAATATGATTTTATAATTTACAATAGATTTATAGTCCCTAAATTGTAATTCATTTTAGTCTTTACAGATTTAAGCACATTAGTTCTAATTTAAATGATCTATATTATTCCTCACGGGTCATGTTGCTCACTTGCACACCCTCATACTTGGGAACACTTGGTCCAAGAATTGTTGGATTACAAGTGAAACCTCTTCTCTATTTATAGGCATCAGAACTGCTAGATGTACATTCTAATCCACTCTTTTAGATCATTTTTTCAGAAATTTCTTGTAAGATCTCTATCATTCTATAGATTAGTACAACAATTTAAATTCTCTAACACTCTCTAAATTATTTTGGAAGACTCTAGAATCAAAATATTTGCCCTTGACATGCAGATGGCATGTAGGATCGTGTCACTTGCGTGGCAAAAGCTACTTTGATTGGGTGCTTCAGACATTGTAGATGCAAGATTTTCTCTCTCTAAACTTCAATGGAAATTTCTTACAACTCACAATCCAATCCCTTCTTTCCTTCTATTTCAACTCTATTTATAGGCAATTACAGGTGTTATTGGGCTTATAGATGGTTGCAATTACTATTGGGCTCTCGGCTTCGGCACTTCTTCTTCTTGGGCTTCCTTGCTCGGCCCATTTGGTGGCTCCATCGTGGGGAGTGGATCCAGCTGGCAGATCCGATTCTGCCTTCGCGGGTCGTATTCGGCCCATGCAGGTTCTTGAACTCTCATATATATATAAAACACTCACAAAATTTAAATACCAAATAAATACCTGCATTAAGCATATATTACAAATATTATAATGAATACTCATAAAGCAAATTCACATTTGTATTTTAAAATTATAAGACTAGTGGTTGAAGTGAATAAGAGGGCAACTCAAGAGATGTAAAAGTTTGATAAAAAAATACCTAAAAGTGAAAAAAAAAAAATGTTTGCAATGTATATGTATAAAAAATGAAAAAAAATATTTGCTGCACTTCATGGTAGTATAGATATAAACATAAATCTTAAGAAAATTAAAAAGTATAATTAATATGTCAGTAATTTAACAATATCAACCTCTTCCTTTTCAAACATTAGAAGTTCATTACTGGAACAAGTTCCGTCATTCATCGGTTAGTAAAATGTCCTTCCTACAAAAGCCCAGATGAAAAGAATATAATGTTAGGAGAAATTAATAGGTGATTCGGTACCCACAATCTCATTTGTGATCCCGGCCTACAAAAGCTCAGATGAAAAGAATATAATGTTAGGAGAAATTAATAGGTGATTCGGTACCCACAATCCCATTTGTGGTCTCGGCCAATAAAAAAATCACGTGTCAACTATTACAATTATTGAAAATTACACCTAAGCAGTAGGCAACTCTCTCTTTCCAACATATCAGGAAGGTCAACGTTTTCTTCTTAAAATTCAATTTTTTGTTTCTCTTTCCTCTGCACCTACCAGCTTTTTGGGAAGGAGAGAAAGTTGATCTGTACTTTTTAAAATGAGACATGGCTTTCTTTTATTGGTGGGGACCACAAATGAAAGGGTAGGTACCGAACCATCTAATAAGCCGCAAGTAGTTTTGTAAAGACGAAATTAGTGAGTCAACCTCCGAAGTTACCAGTCATTGGAGTCAAAAACAGAAAGAAGAAGCTGGGGGTAGGTGAAATGAAGGGTCCAATCCAAGTGTCTAATCCCTAATTTTTTTGTTTTATTTACTTCTTTTTTAAAAAAAAATTGATGGACCATGCACAAGCGAAATCACAAGCTACAAGCCCTAGTATGTGGAAGGCGATAAATGCATTTGGTGAAAAATTATTCTCATTTCTCATGCTTTTCACTTTCTATTCTAAATATAAATAACAGTAATTTGTGTTTTAACTTCCTATCATGCTTAACTGATTAATAAAGAAAAAGAAAGAAAATGATAATAATCATGTTTGTTCGGAGAAAGAAAGGAAAGGAAAGGAAACTGCTTTAATGAATTTATTAATATACCCTTTTATATTATAAAACACAAATTTATAAGTTAAGCGTGCAATTAAAAAATAACTAAAAATTTGTTAACAATTGTTCTTTTGGATTCATGTTTATAAATAGGAAAAAGAAAACGTCTCAGATTTTTATTTCAACACAAATGAGTCAAATTAAGCGCACCAACGACCATGTTTTTTCAAGGAAGCATGATCCAAATTAAATGTTCCATAATATGAAAGCTCTTGGGAAAATTATTGTGGGAAATATTTATTTGCCAATAATTAATGTTTCCAAACTCTCAACTTTCACCTAAGAAAATTTGTAAATTTGGTGTTAAAAAGATTAGATTAGTCTCTCCTCCCCTTTCCTTCCATTTTCTTCTACTTTTGGGAGGATAGTAAAGTCACTCTTTAAAGCCTTTTTCAATCCTTCCAAAACCATTCATTTCTTTTCTTTTCCTTTCCACACTATTTATACCAAACACAATTTTTTTTATCACTCGATCCCATAACCTTTCTTTTCTTTCGCTCCCAATTCCATTGCACCAAAATGAGTCTAAGAGTCCGAGAATCGGACGCATCCAATTAAATTCATGTAAATAAGAGATGACGTTATAATGATATCATTATATTAAATAATGTTATGTTGATGTCTTCATTAACTTACATAAAATAGTTAAATACATTTGATTTTTGAATTACTTACTCTTCTTCCTTTTTTTTTTTTCTTTTTTTTATGAGTAGGTATTGTGTAATATGAGGAAACCAATAATATAGTAACAGACTATGATAAATTATCATTTCCTAATAATTAAAAGAGATGGAGAGAGTCTTCATTGGGGGAGGATATATATCTACTACCGGCAGGCACGGACTTATTTGATATTATTTTTGTAGTATTATATCTTATTATTTTTTACATTTTGAGATATATGCCTATGATTTTACTATTGTCTCCACTAAAATTATTTTAAAAATTCAGAAATAATTACCCCATCTCATAAAATTTTCTGGTCATTTATTCAAGTTTTTCGCTGAAGTCAACGAACATAAAGAAAACTTTGACTTTTAATTAAGCATATTTAACCATATCATAAGCATCCCTATTTTGGAAACACCCTCAGATGGAACAATCTTGATGTATTTTACCCCAAAAAGAAAATATCAATATTGATGTAACCATATAGAGAGAAAGCAATAGGAACATATCAAAATAGTGTGAGCCATGTATTTATAGTTATTGACAGTTAGGCATTGAATTGGGCAAAGATTACAAAGTCTAACCACTAGTATTAATTAGTATGTGTCTATGCCTACATATACTCCATAGAGAAACAAACGGCACATCACATTCTGCATTAAAACAAACGTAAATTACGTTGTTTCAATAACACACAGCCACAAAGCTGGACAAGAGAACCAAAGACCACCACCTTTCCCTCCCTCTCTCTCTCCTACTCTCTCTATTATATCAGCCATCTTCCCAATCCATTTCTTGAGGTTTTCCAAATGGGGAATCGCCTCGGGTTGGTTCTCCTCCTAGTGGCCTTGGCCGTGGCAGCAGCGGAATCAAAGTTTTTCGGAGAAAATGTAATGAACCTTGCTCATTTGTCCCGTGGACGTGGACTTGTCGCAGATTTTGTGAACCCTAGGGAGGAGATGATGATGGCTTCGGAAACGGCTCGACGTACACTTGAGGAGGATACCCGTACCAAGTTCATTAGCTATGAGGCACTTCTTGCAGACAACATCCCGTGTGACAAACGAGGCAGTTCCTACTACAACTGCCAGGACCATGGCGAGGTCAACCCTTACAACCGTGGTTGCAATTTTATTTCTAAATGTGCTAGGCACACCGACTAATTTATTTTATTCCAACAGACTAAATTACTGGCTCAAATAATGTGAGCAACAATGATTGAATTATTTGCAAGTGTGTTTGATAATAATTATTCATTGTGATTCTTATAATTCTTCATTTTGTTGCTCCACTACTTACTAATAATATGATGGATTTGCTATGTAATTTGTTTGTTGTTTGGTGCTAAGCCTTTGGAATGTCATTTCTTCTTTTTCTCCTGATTCATATAAAATCTTGGAGTTGAATGTGGTTTTCATTAAATGTTAATTTCGATCTTTTGTTTTGTTGCCAAGAAAATGAGTGGAAAAGCTAAAAAAGATTTCACATAAGATTCCAAATGATCTCCTTCTTCTAACTCACCGTGATTCTTAAATGATCTTCTGTATTTGGGCAAATTTGGTCAAAGCCACAAGAGATACGGG
>JAOTQH010231207.1:0-13777 GCA_025631255.1 Cornus kousa
TGTGATTTGATTTTGATTTGATTTAGTTTCCTTTCTTGTAATATGAGCATGTGCTCATTTTATCTATAAATACTAGAACTGTGAATGAGTAAAATATTTCATTCAAGCTTCTACGCAATTCTCTCCTTTCTCTTCTTTTTATATATTTCTTCTATATGTTTCCACTCCGCTCTATTTTAGGACATATCCTCTTATCAATCCACTTGCTAGCTATCATATTCAAATATTTAGTAAAACAAAATCCATTTTCATGTTCCTTAGAGGTCAATCCAATCTTATCACATCAACCTCTTCCACCTCTTTTCCTTTATGGTGAAATCACTTTTTATGACTTAAGTCGTTGCTCACTGTACCCTTTCTGCACAGTACCATTAGCACTTTAACAAGAGCTTCTGGCATCTGTCCCTTTTACCTTGTGTATGAAATGACAAATTTTCCCTCAAGTCATTTCTTCAAACATACGTAACTCTAGATCCTATATTTTCTCTCCCGTTAAATTCTTCCATCTCTACAATACAAATTTTCTCACTCTGCGCGTAACAGCTAGAAATATAAACCCCTAGTTTGCCGTTTTACGTTATACACCAACCTCTGCAATTAAGTTTAAGTCATTCACACGTTCAATCCAAAGTACACTAACATACAACCCAGTGAAAACAGAACCATTAGTTTCAAATTTGTTCAATGAACTTCACCTTTCCTAATCACATAGTCCAAATCAGTAGGGTTTTCGAAATGGCCTTCCCTCATTTTTGTTAATAAAGTAATAAAAAAAATAGGTGTTCTCAGCATGTAACAGGCCTGCTCCTATAAGACCATACTCCCCGGTTGCAAAAAGGGGACTTGGTCCCACATCAGATGCGGATGGGGAGGGTGTAGGGCTTATAGAGTGGTAGGCGGCACCACCCAACAGCTTCAGCCCAACCCATCACACCTGTCCAGCGGTCTTGGTCACACATCGGATATGAAAGGGGAGGGTCCTGGGCTCATGAGAGTGGTAGGCAGCACCAGCCAACAGCTTAAGCATTTGGATCAGGAAGCAAGCACCCAACCCAGTCACACCTGTCCACTATTCCATCCATCACAACATATTTCTTCTCACTGCACACTTTGATCTGATCTTTTAACAGAGAATTAAATAAAAGAACACTCCAATTTACATCATCAGAAAATTCATGAAGTTCTTATAAAGTCATTTCAATCTTTAGCCATTTCAAAATTTCCAAAATTTACCATTACAATTTTATAAGAGAGCGAGTGAGAGTAGTTGAGCAAGGTTCCAAAGAGGAGCTTGAAAAGTGTAGTAATCCTAAAACTCAAATAGAGTTTTTTGGTGGTTCTTTGGCCCATTATTGATGGTGATATGGTTGCAAAGAATGAAAACTGAGATGAAGATGACAAGGATCTGGTTTTCATGAATAATGGTGGCAAGTTGTGAAAATGGCATGAATTGCCACAAGTGGACTAACACATTGTGTCGAAGCTTGCAGAAGCTTTCCAATTCCTTAGTTTGGAGAAAGATAAAAGCAACATATCTGGAAGGACTTCAAGCCTCATAATATCCTCGCTTTTACGCATCCCAAGGGTATATCATATGAGATGCTACTTTCTTTACTAATGAGTCTGTTGCATTCGCCTTCGTGCCTGCCTGCTAAATAAATTGGCTCCTAATATGATCGCAAATATTTGATGGCAGCTTAAAGCATCGTGCAGCATATAAAGGCAAAGAGGACAAGACAGATTTCAGTAAGACTCATCAATCATGAGGATTGGCAACCTTATTTTTAAAAGCTTATTTTGGACCAAGATGTATAATTTAGCATCAAGTGAGAATGCAGTACCACTGAACTTTGTAATTAACAAGAAGAAGTCAATAAACTTACTGAAGAACAAAAAATATACACCAAGCTTACTTGCCTCATTATGCACAAACTGGTCAGCCCATGTATGACCTTCATCATACTGTTGTTGATATTCTGCCGCCCAATCCCCAACTGCAGGTAATGCAGATGGCTTGACTTGATTATCCTCGATAATAACTTCGCCACGACTCTTATAAGACACAAACTGGAGGAACTTTGAATTCTGCATACCCCAAAATGTGATGATTTGTTAACAAAAAGGCAACAAAATGGAAAAAATCAAATAGACAATAACACATTACTATATAAACAGTGAAGAAATCCATGACACGTAGGATTAATCTATATGTTTGACTGTTACGTTACATTAACATTCTGTCAAGGAGTGATTAAATCACTCCTATAATTATTCTCCGACACCCTCCTCAAGTTGGAACGCGGAGATTTAACTCAAGTGTCCAACTTGAATTAAATATGAAGTTGTGGATTGAGACAAGAAAATCTGAGATGAGTTGATCCGGAGATCCGAGACAAGTTGATCCGAAAATCTGAGACGAGACTAGTTGATCAGAAGATCCGAGACTAGTTGATCCGAAGATCCGAGACGAGTAGAGTATAGAGTAAGGTATGATAAACCTACTCTAATACCATGTTGAGAGGTATAAAAAAAGTTGAAGAGAAAAATTAAAATATGAAGAACACAAGACTATAACATGGTTCAACCACTAGGACTTACATCCACGACAGACAAAGCACAAAGGGCTACATCTCTTTCATTCCATTCTCTCTTCATTTTGTTTACAATAACCACCTCTATTTATAGGTGAATTGGGGAACACTTGTAGCAATAATAAAGGAATTACACAGTAAGTGGAATACAAATATGGCAACAACTTGTTGCCCAAGTATAGCAACTCAACATTCTGTCAACTTAACAACTTAACATTCTGCCCTTAAATCACTCATATAATTATTCTCCAACAAAATCTAAGACAATGTATGGAATAAGGGGTGGATTTTCCGTACATGTGGAAACCCAATTTCCCATTGAACAGTAGACACAATCAACCTTGTTTAAATACAATAACTAATTACCATGTAGATCTTTTACTTGTGATCCACCAGTATTTAAATCCAATGACAGTACTATTGCTTAATGGTTTTAAAATTATTTTGATAATTAATGTATACGGTAATGAAGCAGCACCAAAAAGAGGGCACAGCAATTGCCCAAATATTGTATTCAAAGGAAGGCCTTAACCACTTTATAAATAAATTATCTGAGTAGCTATGTCATATTTTCTACAAAAACCAAACAGTACTCCAGAAAATGGGCTAACCCACCCTGTCAACCAACCTAAGAAAAAGTTTGAAGTCATTTTTCATTATATTATTAATGACTCTCCACACAGTCAAATATCTCTCCATATGCACCACATCAAACAAGGCAGAGCCATAAGCCAAGTTCTCCAGAAATATGGGTTGTTTTTAGGCATAAATACTCCCAGTACTTTAGACCTTTTTTGAATCAAAGACAAATAAAAGCCACTTGAGTGCATCAGATGAATAATGGTAAATAGACCACAGATATATATTGTTTTCCAGATACCTTATTTTAAAAATTCTAACATCAAACTAAGGCTAAAATTAGTAGCATTATGTAAGCAGAGGTTTAGACATTAAGAAATCACAGACGCAAACACATAAATGCACAACTAGCTAAGTCAATTTAAGCCTGCATGGCAGGGACCCGTCTCGCCCCTAATAAAGTCAATAACCCAAACACAAACTCATCGATCCCAATTAGTAATAAAATATTAATGCATATTCTATTATTGTTAGAGCCTTTTTCTTTTCATTGTTTTTCATGATTATTTAGTACTTTAACTACAAAGTTAACCAAATTCATGATTATGATTGTTGTACTTGTTCTATACATCTATTTCAAGGTTGATTTTTTTAGAAAAGTGTGTACAGTGGGTGAGCCACCGCGATTCCTATTTGGGTTTTGGGGTGGGGTGCGGTGGGAGATTTGGGGGGTTTGTTTTGACAGGGGAGCCACCTCGAAACAACTCCAACAGAGGGGGTGGGCAACACAAAAAAAAAAAAAAAAAAAAAGAAAGAAAGAAAGAAAGAAAAAGAAAAGACTGAGAAAGAGAAGAATATCCAAACCTTCCGCGCGAAGCTTGTAGGACCGAGATACAGACAGCTTTGACATACTCCAAAGGGGAACTTGTGGGTTTGAACCTTGGGATGCAGACACAAGATATTCTGACTTCCCGACAAATGTCAGGGTCTCAATTGGCTGCAATTTAAATAAGTACAGGAATGTGTGCGTGTTTTCGCCCCGCAGGGGGGCGGGGGGCGGGGGGCGGGGGGCGAATGGGGGCCGAGAGAGAGATCTATAATAATGGAATAATTCATTCTTAAGATGTAGGAAAATTCTATAATTTAATATAAATGATTTTTTCTTAAAATATGATGTTTTGCAGCATAATTTGTTTTCTGTGACTTTGTTCATCAAGGTCAAAAACAATGGCCTATTTATAATCTCACTTTTATGACAAGAAAGCACAGAATTCTTGAAAACTCAAAATGAAGGCCAGGAGGCTACAAGGTTCCAATTTATGTTTTAGATAGCATAGTTACAAAAAAATGATGCTCAGCTTATTCAGAGAATCACCTCAAGATTCTCTCCTATGAGAGCCACTAGCACATTCTTCTCTGGGTCCCATAATGTAACAACAGTGTCTGCAGCAACAGCCAGAACAGAACCATCAGCAGAAAACACAGCAGCTGTCATGGGCTTGTTTCTGGTGGAAAAAGAAAATATTCACTAAAGTCACAGGAACATAGCAAAATAAATAAGTAATTCTTAATCAGCAGATGCAAAACTAAATTATTACACAGCAGCATATCTATATTTATGTGTCAAGATAAAACACAGAAGCTTGTTGAAAAGATAAATGAAGATATCTTCTGTAAGGATGAAAAAAGTCCTGGAGATGCCAATCAATTGATAGTTACTATCCTTTTGTGCAGTAAACACATGCTCTTTTATCCACACCCCTTATAAACTTTATTTAATAACCATTTTTCTCAGATGAACAAATAAGACCACTAAGGTTTTAGCTCAACTGGTATCGGGGTTAAAGAATTCTCATAGTACAATGCCTGGATGCACAGTACAACAACAACAATTGAGCCTTTTTCCCAACTACTTGGGGTTGGCTACATGAATTCCATGTTTCCATTCTGCTCTATTTATGGCCATAGCCTCAGTCAAGTCTGGATGCACAGTATCCATATTTAATATCACTGAGAAAGTTAAAAAAATATATATATTAGTAAGTACTGAAAAATATGTGTTTGCTAAAAATAATAGATGTTGATTCTGGATAATTCCAAATACAAATTACGAGGGTCCTACCATAGATAAGTTTTCAGCAACATGCTGCAGAACAACAAGAAAAAAACTTGAAGGAAGAAAAGAGTAATGGAAAGGGGAAAAAACTAAAACAAAATCGAGGTGTAGATGACAAATTAGATTTGGTCTCTGTAATGGCATAAATCAAACCAACTTACTTGAAGTAATTGCACTAGCCCACTAAGTCCTGAAGTTATGGAATATGGAAGGTAATAGTCATAAATAATATCAGGAAGAAGTTGACATCAAATATAAGGATCACATAAACACCAAAACATCGAGCCTTCTACCTTACATTAAAATCCATCCAAAACAGTGAAATATGGGAATGAATCTCCAAATACCAAAGATTGAAAAAGAAAATTAATACCGTGACTTCAGCACCTGGTTGATGGTTCCTTTCACAGACTTGGACCTGCAAAATAAAAAATTGAAATACATGAAATCCCAAATACTGATTGTGTACAAAAATCACAAACAGTTGTTTGAAAATATTAAATCCTCTACTGTAAAGTAGGTGATATGCATATGGAATGGGAGAGAACCACTTTGATGTCTTACACACAGAAACCTAAATTCGATAACATCAACACTAAACCTACTCTAAAAAATGTAAATATAGAGAAATCTTCCGAAGGAAAAGGAAATGATGAAAATGTTTCACTGATTGTAAGCTAATAACTACCATAAGATCAGCAGTATATTTAACTATTAATTGAACACCACTATCCTCCATCTAGGACCTCACAAACCAAGAAAAGTAAAATCTCTTCAAAACACATGCACAAGTAAAATAATTATATGTAATGTTTCCCATGTTTACAACCTAAATGATAAGGGCAAAATCATTTCCTTGAACTAGTTATAGAAAGTAAAATTACTGAAACTGAAAATAATCAAACTCTTGGACAACTGAACATGCTTACCTCCGAAATTTCAGTCATCAAACAAACTGTAGAATTGGATGCAGTAGTTCTCTGTATATATGGCAACCAACCCGAACAAGGAAGCTGAAATTACGGTGAAAAGCATGAAGACCTTTATTTCCAAAATGAAACAAGAAAACATAGAGTTGAAATGTTGAATACAAACAGTGCAAAACAAGTTAAATACTAAATAAATAGGCACCAGCATTTAAAATAAAAGGTAATATTAATATATAAACCGAGACAACATCGTGAAGACACGTGGACATGATATCAGATTATGCCATTTTTTTTAATACTTCAGCCTTCATTACCGCCATAGGTTCTCCCAGACAACAATACATTTAACTAATAAAAAAAGTGTGGGCGCAAATCTGACCGTAATTAAAATAAATAAAATAAAAGCACTTTTTTTTTTTTTTTTTTTTTTGGTGTCCGAAGAAAACAAACAAGTTGCGCGGAACAAACCTTGATCCCAGCAATGGACTTCAAAATCTACATTGAAGGCATTTTCAGAAGATGAATTGGATTATCCGCACAAGACATCTGATAAAACTCAGTTCAGTTTCAGAAGAAAAAAGTGGAGATCCTATCCGTGGTAGGAATTTCTTCTTCCCTGTGTCTAGTTGCCAAACTACAAGAACCCCTTCCTTTCCACCTAAAGCAAGTAAAGAGATCAGATATCAGAGAAAATATGATTTCAGCCATTAAAAGTACAAAATCAGAACCAAGATTGATAGGAGAAAATAGTAATGGAAGAGAACACTCAATTCAAGATCTTGAGTGTCTCACATGAATGCATAATCACATATCAACAGATAAGTAAAGCCTACTACAGGTAAGAGTTATTACCCCCCCACCAAAGTCAGTTTAGAGTTACATTTATCTACCTGAATATAGATGCGCTCCATCAGAAGAGAAGGGGAGAACCTTCCCTTCATCAGAGTGCCAGTGCCATGTGGTGCAGGAATCAGCATCATCATCTCCCCTCACCCAAGGTCTTTCATTCTCACTCTTAATCGACCCTCCAATTATAGATTTTTCACCAACAGCAAATGTATTTTTATCAAAACCCCTCCAAATTGAGATCCTCCATCACCTGCAGCTATAATTCTCTCGGTTGGATGAAAAGCAAGAGTTGTCAACTTTTTAGTATGATGCAATCTTATTTTCTTAATCGCAACATCTCAGAATCTTTTGCTGGGACTTCCCATATATGAAGCTTGTGCCTCTCCTGGATGCCAATATATTTCCCAGAGGAAGAAATGGATATAAATTCTGGTTTTTTAGTCTGTAGAAATAATGAAATTTGTTTTCATGCATTGTTAATTACATCAGGCATATGCAAATATAAAAATTCATATGCATGAACAAGTTAACAATATGAATGATACCAATATCATATGAAACAATAGAACCAGTAAACACATTATAATTTTTTCAGTAGATAAGTAAATGTATTATGTTCCGAGAACTCTTCCCCGATGTAGTGCATGCTTAATAAATATGAGAATTTAAATGCACACGTGTAATATATAATAATAGAAATTAATACACATATACACGTATAGAACATATAAATTAATAGATGCATCTATACGAATAACAAAAGGATAAATATGCCAACAAATGAATAATACGGTAATCATCCAAATTATATAAGAATCACCTCTGCCAAAGTGACTCTACCCACTAGACGACATTGTGTCAAGTTACACTTCCGGATTTGCCCGCTTAAATTGTTAGGCTGATAGAAGCATAAGCGAAAAAATCCGGTGATTTTAAATTGTCATCCGCTTGTTAGGCTAACAAACCTGAAATCACCAAAACATCACAATGACAACTGAAAGAAGTTTAAATTTTCATTTTTTTGAAATGACTTAGAATGACAAAATACAAAGTATAGATCTAAAAGTAAAGACATCTTTTGACAATCTCGGGAAAAAAAAAATTCAGAAAAATATTTTATTCTAGAACTCCACAATCCATAGAATTTCAAATTGATTCAGCATTGTCAATTCGGTTTACTATTCCTGTTTTGCTTTTCTGTATTTTTTCCTTTCTGCCCCATTCAAGACACGCTGTCAAACCCAACGAAACCCATAGTATTCCCAGTGTAAATCCTAACCCTCCATTGCATATTTCAGGTAACAGCAGAAAACACAGTGATAATAAAATTCTAAATCCTGTGATTCTAATGGTTTTGAAAAGAATTTGATGCTCAACTCAGCTTAGACACACCGTTATTCAGGTACAGTCAAATAATTTAATTTTCTAAAGCCCTGCACTTCTGGAAATCTGACATTCAAACTTTGTCACTTGCTAACAGAGTATAAAATCCAATTTAGTGTTAGAAAAAGAGAAACAACCCAGCATAAATAACTAAAATTGCCAAATTACCATGGAGAAAATTGGAAAACGAATATCAATAGTCTTCATCAATTCCGGTGACGGAAAATCCCAGTACCTAATGGTCCCCATCAAGCGAAGCCGTCCAACAATAGCACAAGATTTTAGTCGCATATGAAGAAGCCGGCACAACTACAATTGATGTTGCAAGTGTCCTATGACCTTCCAACTCCGTTAACTACAAAACCTCATACAGAAATCTCAGTAAGCAAGGTCCAATGTGTGCATATCTATATCTATATATGCATATACAAACAAATTGTAGAGAGAGGTAAACGACGACACCTGTAAGCCAGTGGAGGTGCTGAAGGCAGATACGGTGTTGCTTGTGCAGACGAGAAACTTCTTAGCATCGTTTGAAAACGCCGGAGGCGAAGAAACAAAGCTTCTTCCATCCCTAATCATCTCTCTCTCGTCAAGGTTATGTAAAATGAACTTCAACACGAGCATTTAGGTAATTAAGACGATGAACTGCTATCCTCTTCCTTCCAAAACCCCAAACCCATGTTTTGTTTTAGGGTTAAATTCAGTTAGAGACCCCTGTGGTATGTCCAATCTAGGGGCGCACAAAAAACTATGGAGCCGGAATCGAAATAAGGAACCGTTAAGTTTCGGTTCGTTTTAATTCCAGTCTCACGGTTTGGCTCTGGAATCAGAATTTTATATATATATATATATATATAGTATATTATTATATTTGATTAGGAAAGTTCTCATACGATCCAAAAGAACGGTTCCGGTTCCGTTTTTAAGGAACCGTTGTGAATGGTTTCGGACGGAATCGTAAGGAACCGAACCGTGTGCACCCCTAGTCCAATCTTCAAGGTGACCCCCCCACATTTGCAAAAATTCAGTTAAACCCTTGTCAGACATTATCAGCTGACAAAAATTGATAAGTGAATGAAATGATTAAATTACCCTTTTGTCGTTTTCCTATATACACTTGACCAAACCAAAGTTTGTATAACTTAAACCCAATTTTGTTTTATCTTGTGAACTAAACACCCTGTAATCACAGTGGCCAAACACTTGAATCCACTTTACTTCGTTAACCCAAACTTAGGTTTTGCAATTTCATTTTGTCGACTAACCTTAGATAGAGAGGCAGAGAGAAGAGATAACAAAGAGATATAACCTTAGGTTCGTATGTGAAGACATCGATTTTGGTTGATACATACACCGAATACGCTTGATCAAACAACATATTTGCAGATAGTTGAAGGTTCGAAGGGGAAGCTTGTTTAATTTGAAGCTGTTGAGAAAAAATCGTGATTTGGAGGTATGAATTTTGTCTTTCTAAAAATTGATTTTGGTTTTATTTGATAGGGGGTTTCGAGTTTGTAAAAATGGGTTTCTTTTTTAGTGTTTCTTTGTTCAGTTGTTTTGGTTTGAGGGTTTAGGATTTGTTAAATTTATATCTGTAATTTAGGATATTGATTTGGGGGTTTAGGGTTAGTTTATGAGTTTCTTTATTGGGTTTGTTGAATTGTTCGATTGTCTGTAAATTTAGGATTTTAATTTTTTTTCAATTTGTCTGTAAACTGTTCGATTTGGGGGTTTTATCTGAAAATGCATGAATTTGTTTAATTTATGTTAAAATGTCTGTAATTTGAAAATGCATAAATTTGTTCAATTTGTCTGTAATTTTTTTGTTTCAATTGGCCAATGCCTTATTGATACCATTTTTTATATATATTTCTTGTTATTTGAATTATTGACAGTGATGGGAGATACTTATCATAATTTTCATATGCACTACAAGTCAAAATGTATAACTGTTAATTATGTAGACCCTAATAAGTATGGTTTGTATGATTTCCTGGAAGACATAAGTAGAGCTGTTCTTAAGGATTATCCTAGGGGTTTGGGGTTTACCTATGTTATATACTGTGATGTTCCTAGTTCTTATTCTAAGATGTTGGTTGAGAATGAAGTTGATTTGTTGGACGTGTTATACTTAAATAGTGAAAGAATTAACATTATTGTGTATGTTAAGATAGAAGAGTTGAACCCTTAAATATTTAATACTGATATGGATGACCCTTATGAGGATATGGATTATGGAGTGGATGCTGAAAATAATGAGGGACTGAGTGGAGAAAATGATGAGGAAGTGGGTGATGAAAAGAATGAGGAAGAGGATAATAATGTGGAGAAAGATGATGTGTGCGATTTTAAGAAAAAGAATCAAAATTGGATGGCAGAAGGTGATATTGATTGTGTTGCAACTGACACTGATAGCTCAGATGATGAGTATGTAGGGTTTCAATACAATGATGAAGACTACAATGTGGATTGTGAGGATGACCTGTCAGATTATGAGTCAAATGATGAAGCATATTCTGATTCAAGTGTAGAGATTGGTGTGAAATATCCAAAGAAAAATAGATCAAAAAGGAAGAATTGGGATAAAAAAAATTAAAGGGAAGGAATATGTAAAGGTTAAAGGACAACCTATAAAACTAAAACAATATTTATTGTTTCAAAATGTGAAACAGTTTAGAGAGGTGTTGACAGATTATACAATCCAAGAAGGGTTTTAAATTAGAAAGACCAAAAATGAGAGTTCAAGGATAACTTGTGTTTGCAAAGCCAAAGGTTGTCCATGGAGGATCCATGTCTCCCCACTGCCTTGTAAGACTTACATAATAAAAACATGCAATGACAATCATTATTGTGTGAGGGGTGATAAAAATCCATTAGCCAATTCTACATGGATTGCAAAGAAGTTTTTTAACAAACTCAAACAAAACCCACAAATGACAGTTGAAAGTTTGAGAACTGTACTGCATGCAAAATATGACATTAGGGCAAAGAAACAACAATGCTATAGGGCAAAAAGAAGGCATCGGATGTGATTGAGGGTAACTATGGGAAGTCATACAATTTGCTGCCCTCTTATAGGAATGAAATTAGGAAGACAAACACTGACAGTTTGGTCACACTTGATTATTATGATGCTGAATTCAATGGAGTCAATAGATTCAGAAATATTTTCATTGTTTTTGATGCTTTGAGGTCTGGGTTTATAAAAGGTTGCAGGTCATTCATTGGGTTAGATGGCTGTTTTTTAAAGGGTCCACATGGTGGAGTGCTTTTGTCAGCTGTGGATTTGGATGGCAATAATGGTGTGATACCCCCAGATCTCCGGATGCAGGTATCACAGTTGCAACTCTGTTAGCAATGCAATGAATCCGACTTCATTCACAGAATCAACGAATCCCCTTCCAGTACCCTAAGCTCTAGCTGAGTACGGTAACTCCTCCACTAGGGTCAGCTCCCATATTTAGAGTTAACCTTCTTTAATACCTTGATAACAGCCAGTGTCAATATTACACAAACTAAGACTTCAACTCCTAACGCAACAAATAACCGAAAGCTTGAATATCCTATCGGTTATTAAGAGTGTCCACCTCCATATTCCATTCCATCAGACAGAACTTGATGCGAAGTGTAATCACCACTTTGATGTATCTAAATCATCTCGTAATCCACTCTATCCATATGAACTGATGTCCTACAAGTTCAAAATAACCAAAAATTGAGCTGATTTCATTAGAAATCAACCAGTATCTCATCTAGAATCCTAACCCTTTTGTAAAGTTAGCAATCCCTCAACTAAATTCGTGAGAATGCTCTATCATTTCTACTTCATTATAGAAAATGACTATAAGGATCTAGTGATCTCTACTGGTCTATCTCGATTATCTATTAAATATTAGAAATGGTGACAAAATCATTATGTTCCTCCTTCTGCTTGTCTTCCAAACATCTGCTTCATACCGTGAAGCATCATGTTTCCACTGGGATACATAACGTACAAAGAGTTGTGACCCTCGTCTTTACATTCCTCCTTCCAATTTGTCTACAGAAAGTACCCTTAGTCTAGTGTCACCAGCTTTTGTCCACACCCATTGTGTAAATTGGAGCATCTACAAAAGCTATCTCTACAACTAAATTCGTAAATATGGATCCGTGATAGACTTACCGATATGGAAAGTCAATCGGTAATTCCATTCATTGAAAGTCAACTAGCTATAACCTTTCCACACACACCGTGCACCTCTTCCTTATATAGGTGATAGGTCTCACCATCCTATCTTTGACACACCCTACTTCTTTAATATAAATAAGTGTCAATTGGACTCCTTGTCTTGCTTCAAATGAATATGGAACTTTTCTATCCTCTATATAGTCGTCAATACCCTAGCAACAACTATTTGTTGCGAATTGTGACTTAAAAAAAAAAATCATATTTTTTGTACAAATGAAGAGACTTTGCTTCCTCCTCGTTATGCAACCCTGACAACTCCTCCTAATGACACTCCTTCCGGAATAAAATTCTTGATGAAAGATAGGCTGATGAAAATTTATTCAGTCCCCTATCCCCAATAGGTGTCATTCCACTAAGTACCAAACCAGTACTAAATCCTCCTTCCGTTTTGAGAACAACCTTTGAAATTTTCCAAAGAAGACATTCTGCAAATCCTATACCTCCAATAAACCATCGTGGAAATGAATTTTAACAAAAATAATTCAGAATTTTATGAATTCCAAGGACGTAATTCCTTTTGTTAGGAGGGAAGAATGTAATACCTCTAATTTTAAAAGAATAGTTCTGGTATTTTAATTAAGTATTTTGTTACACTTTTAATTATTTAATTATTTATTTGCTTGAATTAATTGAATTTTTATTTGTTTAATTGAATAAATTAACTTTATTGTAATTATTGGATTTAAATTGTTTGATTGCGTGTCCTTAAGTGGTTTATTATAATTGTTTAATTATGTAATTAAGTTAAATGGCATCAGAGCTTGACCCAGCCAGAAGTGTGCCGACGGGGACATCGAGCCTCCAAGGGGGGTGGATTGTGATGACCTTGTGGGCGGGTGTGCCGTGAGCGGGTGCTAGAGACACTGTCAGGCTACTACACTGGAGAGCTATGGGTGCACAGTCCCACATCGCCTGAGTAGAGGAAAGGTGAAGTGCTTATATGTAAGTGAATCATCTTCAATTGGTATGAGGCTTTTTGGGGTGAAACCCAAGAGCAAAACCGTGCGGGCTCAGGCCCAAAACGGACAATATCATACCATGTGGTGGAGTGGGTCGTTACAAATGGTATCAGAGCCTGACCCAGCCGGAAGTGTGCCGA
>JAOTQH010231217.1:0-13776 GCA_025631255.1 Cornus kousa
CTCGTATACATATCACTGGTCGTAGGATAATAGACCATATCGATGGGACTGTCACGTATCCCTCCAAGAGCGATCCTGATTTCAAAGAGTGGATTACAAATAATGCACTAGTTATGACGTGGTTGTTGCAGTCAATTTAGCCACAGATCAGCAAAGGGTTTCTGTTTGTGAAAACAACTAAAGAGCTGTGGACAGCTGTGGAAGAGACGTATTCCTCGGTTGATAATTTTGCAAAACTATATGAACTCCAACAACAGATTACAAGATTCAACCAGGAAGACCAAACTCTTGCTACATATTACCACACTCTACCTGGTAAATGAAAAGAGTTGGATCACTACCAAGACTACATACCTATATGTGCAGCTGATGTTAAAGCATTTCATGCTATGGTAGAAAGGAATCGAATCTATGAGTTATTGGGCGGTCTACATCCAAGATAAGAGCATGCCAGGGTACAACTGTTAGGCAGGTATACAGCCCCTACTTCTGTTAGAGATGTGTTCTCGTACATCCTGGCTGAGGAGAGTAGAATGAAGGCTATGTTCGCACCTGTATACACTAAGCCTGACCCAGAAGTACCATTGTCTGAGAGGTCTACTCTTGCCACACAACAATGGAACAAGCCCAATCCTCCAAAAGGAGGGAAGTAGGATGACAAAAGCAAGTTGAAGTGTGATCACTTTGGGCGTATGCGCCACACTAAGGAAACATGCTGGAATCTACATGGTCGCCCTACTCCAGCTCCTGCTCATGCGAATGCTAAGCAAAGGCTTGGTCCATTTAGCAGGTTATCAACAGCACATACTGCAGAGTGTGAGACTAATTCTACTGGTCATGCCTCCTCAGGGCCACCAAGTTTTGTTCGGAGCTAAACTTGATGCTCTCTGACATCTACTAGCACAACATTCTTCCATTTCCACCTATACATCGCTCAGACAGGTTCCTCTCATTCGGCACATCAGGTTACCATATTATCTGGTGGGCCATCCTAGATCATTGCTTCAGGAGCCACTGATCACATGACTAGTATCGCATCTGATTTTTTTTCGTACAGTTTATTTTCTGGTAAGAATAAGGTTAGAGTAACTGATGACACCTTCACCTCCATTGCGAGGAAGGGCACAGTTTCTGCCTCTCCTAATCTTACCTTATCCTCTATTCTTCATGTCCCAAAGTTTACCAATAACCTCCTTTCTTGTTAGCATATATGATACCACGATTTATAGAATGAGTTACCATAATAGCAGAGATTTGATTATGAATATGTTA
The DNA here is from genome assembly GCA_025631255.1 of Cornus kousa. Classification (NCBI taxonomy): domain Eukaryota; kingdom Viridiplantae; phylum Streptophyta; class Magnoliopsida; order Cornales; family Cornaceae; genus Cornus; species Cornus kousa. The sequence continues at coordinate 1,273 of JAOTQH010231217.1, forward strand.
GCATATATGATAGCCACGATTTATGGAATGACTTATCATAACAACAGAGATTTAACTATACTAGAGAATATGTTGTGATTTGATTTAGATTTGATTTAGTTTCCTTTCTTGTAATACGAGCATGTGCTCTTTTTATCTATAAATACTAGAGCTGTAAATGAGTGATTAATCTCATTCAAGCCTTTACACAATTCTCTCATTTTTCTTCTTTTTATATTTCTATTCTATTGTATATGAATTGAGAGAGATTATAAAAGTAATGTAGCCCTTTGGGCTCTTTGTGCCGTGGATGTAGGCTTTAGTGGCTAAACCACGTAATATTTGTGTGTTCTACATGTTTTATTTATCATTTTGTTTCCGTTTTATGCTTTTCAACAGTGTGAAAACAGTTGGGGTAAATCACACATACGTATCATGAGGTTTAGAGTATGTGTATAAGCATGTTAAGATTGGCCAGAATTACTAAGGCCTTCCTTGAAGTTGGGGTTGTAATTTCAAATTTATATTGCCATTACCTAGCCATTATAACCATTAAATTTATATTTTGGAATAACGAGAAGTTGAATTTTATTAAACTAGACAACAAACTGAATAGAGTGAAATTTGTTAGGGTAAATTACACATACTTATAATGAGGGTTAGATTAACGGTACACGGCATGTTAAGATTGGTGAAAATTACTAAGACCTCCATTGAAGTTTGATGCGTGATTTCAAATTTCTGTTGCCATTACCTAGCCATATCACCTTTAAATTTATAATCATAAGAGAAATAACATAAAGAAAATTTTGAGAAGTTGAATCTTATTAAACCCCAAGGGGTTGGCTCAAGTAGGTAAGTCACTTACCCTGGTGCCTTTGGAAGCATTAGGTCGGTTCGACTCCTCTTGGGTGCAAATAATTCCTTAAAGGGGGGAAGTTAAATCTTATTAATTTGTACAACAAACTGGATAGTGTGAAAACTATTAGGGTAAATTACACATACTTATCAGAAGGTTTAGAGTAACTGTACACGCATGTTAAAATTAGCCAAAATTACTAATGCCTTCCTTGAAGTTAGGCTTGTGATTTCAAATTTCTGTTGCAATTACCTAGCCATTATGACTATTAAATTTATTATGGAATACCATATTTGTCTAAAAAGACTTATATAAACTAAAACTACTTTGTAAATTATGACTTTACCCTCATTTATCTCTAATTTACAATAACTTTAATTTAATGAATTTAACTGTAATTCAATTTTTTTTTTTAAATGTTTCTATATGTATTAATATATAAATTATTGCTGGAAATTGTGTCTCAAATTCCTTTTCTAATTAGGATTCTATTTTAGAGTTGTATTCTATTAGGTAATTTCTTATTTGGCAAGTCTTGGCCTCTAAGGAATTGTTATCCTTGTCCAACAAAGAATTATGTTTGTAACTCTATAACTAGGTACATATGTTGTGGGTTGAGACTTATGACATTGAGAGAGATGTGGTGTCACGAGGGAGTTGATGGGTAAAGGTAATATGCAGGGGTAGAGTAGGAAAAACACCGGTGATGCTGGTAGTGAGGAAATAGACTCGTGAAGTTATGGTGTTGGTACTCTATTGTTGTAATATCTCTACAAATCATAATGGAATCTCTTCTCATCCATGGACGTAGGCTGGTTTTGGCTGAACCATGTATATCTTGTGTTTGTGTGTGATCGCTTTGTTGGCTTTCTTTGAATCTTTCTTATTCGCGTGCTTCCACTGCCCAACAAATTGGTACCAGAGCCAAAGGTGATAGAGATCCAGAAAACACAAGTCTCAACATGTGCTGCAACAACCTTCAATTATAGGTGGAGTCAATCGGCTTGGTTATATGACATGGAGCTCAAGTGGTCAAGGTGAAGCCTTGGAGGTTTTACTAATCGAGCAACATATAATGTGGACAATTGGAGTTTTGCAGGAGTATCGTCAAGATTGAAGCTGCAAAAGAATTGCCATGATCAATGCCATGGAAAGTGATGATTGGCTTGATAGAATTTGAGCCAAGGCGGAGATTGTTGGAAATTGTGTCTCAAATTCCCATTCTAATTTGGATTCTATTTTAGATTTGTATTCTATTAGGTAATTTCTTATTTGGCAAGTCTTAGCCTTTAAGGAATTATAATCCTTGTCCAACAAAGAATAATGTTTGTAACTCTATAAATAGATACATATGTTGTGGGTTGAGACTTATGAGATTGAGAGAAATGTATTCTCATGAGAGAGTTGATGGGTAGACGCATTATGCGGGGGTAGAGTAAGAAAAACACCGGTGATGCTAGTAGCGAGGAAATAGAGTCGTGGAGTTATGGTGTTGGTACTCTATTGTTGTAATATCTCCACAAATCATAGTGGAATCTCTTCTCATCCATGGATGTAGGCCGGTTTTGGCTGAACAATGTATATCTTGTGTTTGTGTGTGATTGCTTATTGGCTTTCTTTGAATCTTTCTTATTCACGTGCTTCTGTTGCCCAACAATTATATATTATATAAAATATGTAATACTTAATACATAGTGCAAGTTTTCCAAATTTTGTAAATTAGATACATGTGAATATATGTTAGACATTCTAAAAGTATATGTTAAATAGCAACACATGCAAATTACGTAGCTTATTATATAAATAGTATTTAATAATTATAAAACTTTCAAATTGATGGAAACTTTTGCAAAATATTTGCAATGAAGAGTTATCATCATGAGCGCGCACGCACACACACACACACTTACACTCCCCCCAACCCACCCACACACATGCACGCAAGTAAACCCTAACCCTCTACAGCAAAACTCTAACAGAACCATCCTTCCACTTCTAGCATTGTGAAGACCTATCTCACTTGTTCTAGTCTATCTCTCATTTTTGTTGAATTTCAATTTAAGATCTCCAACCATGGCCACTTATCCGAATCGTCTTCAAACTTATTTCTGAGATCTCTCACCCAAGTACATGTTTCCCCAACATCTATGGACACACATTTTAGTAACCTCCAAACCCACTAGAACCTTACATTGTAGCATTTGGGCTTAACAATCCTATCGAAGGAAAATTTGAGAAAGAGAGAGAGAGAGTTAAATTCACATAAAGAATTGTGCTAAAGATGGAAATTGGTTTATCGGAAGGAAATTTTTTGGGACAAAAATGAAAATTAGGGGTGAGAAGTGGACAAAAGTAGAGAGAGAAAGTTATGGCTACAAGTGTTATTGTTTTTCATTTTAATCCAAGCAAGGAAGCTACAGTGGTTTAGAGGATGAAAAAAGAGAGGAGATGATGATGAAGCTCATCATCATCATCTACAGTGGGCACCAACAGGCTTGTGGCCTAGCGGTATAAGGCTTCTACTTCCCAAAGGGAGGTTAGGGGTTCGAACCTCAGTGGAGGCAGTGTGTGTGAGTTCCAACTAGGAAAAAAAAAAAAAAGCTGGTGGCGGCAAGATGCTGACTGGTGGTGGCTGTTAAACATATATGACCTCAAAAGCTAATATTCATTTGATTTATAGCTTATTTAATTATTACATTGCCTTCGTACATGTGTATATTTTATAGGTATTATATCAATTGTGCCATAAAGTTAAGTTGAAGGAAAACATTAGTTATAATTATAAAATCATAAGGATAAGACAAATTATTTATGGTTCCTTTCAAACCTTATTATGTTCTAAAGTGTTAACCACTTCACTTGGAGACTAATATATCATGCTAGTACATTTATGTAATAATGTGTCTTAACTATTGAAATAGAATATTTATAGGTGGATATATGGATATATATGTAAGGAAATATATGTATCAAACAGGATCTAGAACAACTTCTCAGAAAATAAAGAGGTACTTGTGAATTATTCATTAAACCTAAGAAGATTGCACGACCTCTATGATGTTCATCATGTTGAACTTTGACATTGCTAACTGGTTATGCTCAATTATGAGCTATATACGGGCATGATTGGGTTGCATGAATATCATATAAGGTATATAACTATGTATTGATCTTCAATATGGAATCCACACTTGTTCCTGTTTGTGAAGCTATGTTATGAGAAAATTCAAATGAGACCTTCATGAATCACATAGGAGGTAAAATGATTGGGCTTCTAAGTGAGGTAATTCTCAAATGTCTCTTGTAATAAATCATCATATATATATTTGAGATGTGATCTAAAATAAATAGATAGAAGAAAAATTATATATCATGAAATTTAGAATTTCCTTTCAATGGCATGTTGGTGGTTGCAACTAGTGGTTGAAAAGAGTGAAAATGTTGTATGTTGCAAAGGATAAACACAGAGAGAGAGAGCTGATCATGAGATAGATAATAGAGCATAATGATCTTTTTATATAAGTTGACATTTGACATTTGACATTTTCATTTAAAAAATATTTAAATAAATTGGGGATAAATAATTGAATTTTTCACTTGAAAATAAATTTTCAATAAAATAATGCTAAATCAACGAAGGATAAAAGTATAGTTGATATCTATTTCTTGACTACCACTAATTGGGAAGGTCATAGTAAAAATCTTGGCGCACATGTGTAATTCACCCCAAGTGTTGTTAAATTACTAACTATATTAAATATATTTACATCTTTTACATAGTACATTTATTATGTATATAATATATAAATTAATTCGTCAATCATATCAAATTTATATCCAATGATTCACTCTAAATTTCTCCATAATACAAAAGGATATAGGTCTATAAGCCCAAGAATGTGAGGGAATCAAAGGAAATCATTATCTAAATTAAGTGAGAGTAAAACAGTACAAAAACTCTTCTCATTTTAATATTTTATATAACACCCTTTTAACATTCAATATACAAATTGATTTTACTGAGATTATCAATTTTCAGTCATGCTTCACCGCCAGTGGCAACTCCTCCCAAGACATATATAACTAGATGAGCTCATTTGACACATATATCATGAAATGAATCAATCTACCATTTAACAGTCATGGAGATAGTCACTACTATGACACAAACATTTGTATTAAATTATGTTACTCCAATAGCCATAATAGCATGCTGAGAAAGCCTTTCTTTCAAACAATTTTTAAAAATAAAGAAAAAAGATATGTGTATATATATATATATTATTAGAATTACAGCAGTATTATTCACTAATTGGCATTACAGCTGTATTGCTGAGCTGTAGTTACCGTGTATTGACTATTTGTTTGTATCTTTTAATTAGTTAATTAGTTTCCTTATTTTGTGTGGTAGGTAGGATCTCTAGAAATTAATTCAGGATTGTATAGTTGTCATTGACTTTGTATAGCTGGCTGTTTAAGAGTGCGTTACAAATAGGTTGTATCCTATCCTCTAAAAGATATACACAGATTATTTTTCATCTTGTTTCTTCTTTTCCGCAAATATATATGCCAGCACATTATACATAGAGAGAATTCATATGAAATTCACCATTCTGAATTTTGGTTTAATAATTTGCCTAATAGAGGGAAGTACATCTATAAAGGTTATTTAAGTTTCCCATCAGGTGAGACTAATAATTCTATATGCAAAAAGCACATGTAAAAAACACAGGAGAAGTAATTAGTTCAAGATGAAATATTATTCAATAACAATATAATTATACCACTAGATTTCAAGGAACAAAATGCTGCAAAGAAGAAGGCATATTCAAGCACACCACTGTTCCATCAACAAATTATAAAGGACATCTAATGAGAATGATATATATATCAATGTGTGTGGAGAGGATCATATGAATCAGGATCAAATTTAAAGCTTGCTACTTCTACACCATTAGATGACATGAAACTCTCATGGCCATTTACATGTCAAATATTAATTTTCCTTCAAATTGGAGATGTGATAAGTTCAACGGGGAAAAAGAAAGTTAGACCAGGTAACTGAAATAATCCAATCCATATATCACATGGCAAGCATGAGTTGGAGCAGGTAACTACAGAAATCCAATTAATATATCATAAGGCAAGCATGATGGCATGGGAGAAGTATCTAAGACAATAACGGCCCCGTAAAAAATTATTGAAGGTGCAGGAATAGCAAGCTCTTGGGGAATATATAGATGTAAGTGTAAATAAATGTGTTATACTATATACATGTGCATTGATTTCAAGACAATAAAACACTAATAAGAATATGTGTGTGCATGGTGTGTAGTAATTAAACAATAGAAGAGTAAAACTTCAAACCTGTGGTAAAGGTAGCACAGAAAGAATATCAATGATGAAATAACGACTTAAATATCTCTTAGCTATTTGTGTAGGATCTATCACAAGTTCACCTCGTCCAAAAACCCGAGATGATGGTGCAATATAAGCTGTACGGAACTGGAGAACCACGCGAATAATGTAGAAAGCATCAATTATTGTCCGTAAAGTGGTAGCTATGTGTGCTAAACTTCTATGTAAACCAAGGCAAGATGAATCATCATCGAAAACTGGAAGATAAAAAAATAAAGGATCCACAGACACTCCAAGAGTACATGATATGACCAAAAGCTTATTCAGTAATACGAGAGACTTGTCTTGAGGATCAAATATCTTTCTGTCAGCCACTTTAAGATCTTCGGGGAATACTGCCCGAGTGACTCCAGTTTTTAAAGATCGACCAAGTGTCTTAATTCCTTCAGATCCTCTTTTCATTCCTATGCTAAAAGACTTTGACGTGTTATTGTTTGAACGACCTGCAGAGGTCAATCCCTCTATGCTAAATCCACACCTTTTCATTCCTTCTGTATCAGACTTAAATGATGATATAGAGTTCAAGTCATCCAACCTAAAGTACAAACAAGTGAAACACAGAATTAGATGCCAAATTTACCAAAACCCTAATGCTGAAATTGAAAAAGGTTAGTATACAACATTTCTAGTGAATCATTCTTTAAAGTTCTTATCAGTTGAACAAAGAAAATTGACAAAATTCATAATCTAATTGAAAACATATCATTAAAATGATAATTATCACCAGTAGTTAGCTTGGATGGTACCTCCTCTTAATTCCCAAAAAACAAGGTGCAGATTCAAGTCTGAATTTCAAGATGTGGAAGCAGGTATCTTAGAAATCAATTACACATATATATTGCGCTAAAATAACAACTAAATTTATTTGCACATCTCTTATTGAATAGACAGAGATTATACAATTATAGTCAAATAAAGCATTTTCCATTTGTTCACAGTACTCTTACTCTTCTGTTTTATTCTGTACTTTACATGTGTTTAACAAACATCAATTACAAATAGTAGTTAGACCCACTTGTATGATATCTACAAACTAGGTATAAACATGAAAACACATAAAGAAAGTGTTTTCTCATGTTTTAATCAATAACGAAGTCTGCAGAGTATCTCAAACTAATACGGTAGGTTAATAAAAGAAAAGTACAAGTTTGGAGAAAACCAAAAATTAGCAATTAATATTCAAAAACCCACTATAATCAAATCAACCAGATATATCTCAACAAAAGGGCCTACAGAATATTCAACTAACATTTCTCAAGCAATCAATCAACCATAAAACGTAAAAAATTATTGAAAGTTTATAAATAAAAAAAATCATGCAAAAAAAAAAAAAAAAAAAAAAATACGTCAAGCCCATATTTCTTGCCTCAGACTCGATAGCGCTGTATAAGTAGCTTCAGGGAATCTTTTAAGATATAGATATGGTGACTGGTACTGAAGTCTAGACTCTAGATATGAGGGAAACCCACTGTCTGAATGCCACCATAAGTCATGAAGCAACAAGGGCTCTTCTCATGCACTAGGAAATCAAAATTTTGAAGTTGTGAAAGGATGCTACATTATTAGAAGTTCCTAATACAAGACAAATCTAACCCAGAAAGTCACAAACCCATTATGGGTGGAACCACATAGTGACCAATTGACAGCAATTAAAGAGAAGAAGTGATATATATATATATATTTTTCTTAAATTTTATATTTGCCTTCCCTTCATACTCTGGTAGCGCTCCAGAAATGCTTTCCCACCCTAAATGAGCCTTAGCCTCATTTCTTTTAGTGGCATACTCCTGCATCAATTCCCTCTGGGTATTCTCTTCCTTCCACTATTTTTTCTTCTTGTTCTTGTATGCAAATCTCCTCGCATTAGGCACAACCCATACACTAAAATTTTTATGTCAAGAAAAGCTTGTTCTTACATTTAGTTTTCAGCGATATTGTGACGTCCCACATTACCTATGGGGAAGAAGTTGTTGAGACTTATATGTGTGGAAAAACGCGTCTACATAGTTAAGAAGTCATGAGTAAGTACTGTGGTTTAAACAGAGGACCTTTTGGCTCTGATGCCATGTTAACAACTAATTCCTCTAAAAAAAAATTAAATTGATTTAGAATGTTGTGGCTTATATAACATTGGCAAAAATGTAACTTTGTAACTTATCTATTTCAACAAATACACTGTAATTTTCGTACCTTACAAATTTCTCTCGATGGCCGCCAATAAACTGTGTCTTGTGACCACGATCAAACATTTTGTATGACTAATTACATGGATAACCTTGAGATTATCCAAATGTTAGCGTTTACCAGAGAATGCAAAGCGCAACCCAGATAAACACTTCAACCAGTATTTGGAAACAGTCAATATCATTTTAATGGAGTCCCCTGCATCACAAACTGAAACATGTCAGATAGTGCAATAAAAACTTGTAGGTGACAGCAGAAACATGTATAGACAAAGGTGACGATGATGCACCACCCGGGGATTGGGGTAGGGAGGGTGGATGAGTTAGTAATATTAAGTGTTGGTCTGATGGCAAGGTCACAGTGGCATTGGAGTCCTGACTGCAGTAAATGTCGCAATATTGGAACTTAAGGGTTCATAGTGAAGTGCCATCAATAAAGGTACTGGTAGCATGCTTCTGAGGTGGAGCAAAAGTAGCAGCTGCAGGCAGTTTGGTGGGGGTCGGGTAGACTTGAGCAGATGATCAGAATTGTAAAAATGGCAATGTCGACATTGTTAAGCAAATCCATAAATGAGACTCAAAGAAAAATTCAGGAACATGGGTTGCAAAGAAAGAGAGAGAGGTGCAACACAGAAATTCTGAAATCTCTAGGAATTATAGACACATTGATTAAGGCCTAATATAATTTGGGAAAGAAGAATTATTTCACAACATTGTATCAATGAGAACTTATATAAAATTCACAAAAAAAATGCCAAAACCATTTTCAACAATCTTTTAGCATTATCAATGTGGGCATTTACTCTTTATATTCTATCTTCTTGTACATAATTAACTCTTCAATAATATTATTATTTGGTCAATCCGAATCATAATCTAATCTTGAAGTCTCTTATATATGTCAGCAACCATATTCGTCTTGTTTCATCTTTCCTTGGATGGATTTACATATTCTTTATACTTGCCATTGATGACTAAAGTCCAAACATAAATGTTCATCAGAGACATAGTCAAGTGCAGACATAGAAAACACGAGAAACATTTCAGAAAAAGAAAAGAAACAGACCAGAGAGAGAGAAAAGCAAATAAAAGATGAAACAAATTCTAAGGGATCAAAGAAGGATAGAAAGGTTAGAAGAATTATATTCATATGCAATGATCTTCATGTAGGACCCAAGACCCAATCGAATTAAAGGGGGTTAATTTTAGGTTTTCTTACAATGAAATTATTTCATTTGCGATTATGGTAGCCATTTTATTTATTTATTTATTTATTATTATTATTATTTTTTGCAGTGACACAATTAAAACTAAAACAAAACTAATTTGTAAATTTTTCTGTGGCAAATCCAAATTTTCATTGAAATGCATCAAAACCTAATGAAGATCAAAGTAAATAAAATGGATAAACTTACAGTGAAATTCTTCAATTGGATTTAAAATTTCCAACAATTATCAACTGAAAGAAGAAAAGATTAATGGAATAGCTAGGGTTTGTGTTGCCACCAAATAGTCGTCCACCCAAAGGATAAGATTAATGGAAGGGCTAGGGTTTGAGAAAGATAGGGGGGGTGGGAGATGGTGTCTATTTTCGGGTGGAAATGCGCGCGCAAGAGCGAGAGAGCCGCGAAGATCGAGGTTTATAGTATGTAACAGAATTTGGAGATAATGACCGTTATGAACGGTAAAACCGTTAAAACCTAAGCTCTTATATTTTATATTATCATTCCTGAAAAATGATTGAGTAGCTCTATTTCTCAATTATATAGTGAAGAGAGAGGGACGGTTATTAGAAGTATATAATACAAATTTACTATAATATTCTCTTAAGTTTTAACTTATTATTAAAACTTGTATAAATAACTTTGACGGCTATCCTAAGAGTTTGTCTATAAAACAGCCAAGTGTTAAATTATTTATGTAGATGACAATTTTACCATCAAATTATTTAATTGTTTTTTTAAGAAAATAAAAATCTAACACTATGATTAAGACACATAATCTGAAGTACGGGTACTTTTACGAATTACAAAGGAGTCCTATCCGTGTCATATCGGTGTCGGACACTACTCAAATATGTATTTGACACTTTATATATGTTTTCATAAATAAAAATTAATTTTATTATTTTACACTTGGCTGATGATTTTCAGACACTTCACGAACACTTTTCAGACATTTCTCGCATATTTTTGGGATATTTCTAACATAAATCTAACCAATAATATTGAAAATAATATGAATATTATCCTGACAAAGTAGTAAAATAATGATATATATGATATACAAATTATTACGACAATGATATAATTTCATTTTCTAATTCATTTCAAAACCACTCTTAGTATAGAAATTATAGATAAATTAAAATTTTATAATATTATTACTGAATAGATGTGTCCATATTGTACCCGTATCCTATTTTTTTAAAAATTGACATATTGACGTATCCGTATTATATCGTGTCCATATCCCGTTTCCGTATCCGTGCTCCATAGCCTATAATCAACGTTATTAGAGACAAATACTATGCATATGGTAACTGTTAAATTGTGAATGTCTTCGTAGCGTTGGGTTAATAACCTTAATTTTATGCACAATTGATTGATACAGATTGAATTCGGTGAAAAATCTGTATACTATAAATAAAACCCACTGGACTGGAGTGTTTGTTCATTGAGAAAAGAATATATACTAGGAAAATTAGGAAGAGGAGGGTGAGTGATTATGGGTATAATAGTCATTTTATAATGATAAGTACGGTTAGTTGTGGCATAGTTGTGGCATTTTGTTTGAGAGAACGGTAATTTGTTATTTAAAAAAAAAATCTTTAATGGCTTAATGTCCATTAATAATAACAGCGAGGGTATGTCAAAAATTTTGGAAAACATTATAGGAGAGTTTCACTTTCACTAAGTTTTTATTTTATTTTATTTTATTTTTTAAATATTTAATCGTAGTGATGAGTGGGACTGATGGGAGATCGAGAGGTTTTTATCCAATATTCCCTCCATTTTTCAAAACTTAACTTTTTTTAGAATGTTGTTTTAATATTTTTTTTTATTATATTGAAAGTGAATGAATTATCAAATTTAAATATTAGACTTATGTTTAATAGATCTTACTATTTTATACATTCTAGTAAAGATTTGCTAGAATGTTTGTTGGAGAAAACTTGTGTACACAATTAATATATCCTTCCTTTCCAAGTAAACCATATTAGAAGTTTCATTTTATTTTGGGCATGAAGCAAACTTTGAGCACAAGTATTGTAGCTGTTGCCGTCACGCTTGTAATTGAAGGCATTATAAAGTATATATATTAAGCTACCTTTTAGATTTGATTTTACTTATAAAGATTTTATCTATTTTACATAGCGCTCTGAGAGGAGAGCCAAAAAAATGTGACTCATTACTTTACACGCATATGACATGTCACATATTCAATGAAATCTAAATCTATCTAGTATCATAGGCTAATAAACATAGTCTGCAATTAGTAATCAAAAAAGTGATAAATAAAGAGATCAGAGAAGATAACTAAATTTATTCCAAAAATATATATATTATCTTTATTTATCACTTTTTTTAATTTTGTAATGACAATTTACAAACTATCTGTACATTTGTAACTTGACTACTTCAATACTCACGAGTAAGCAAATCTTCTCTATTTTTTATTAGACATACATATAATCCTATCTCACTATATATCTCCAATGGATTAAATGAAATCTCATCAAATTTTAAAATGGACCCTCTTCATGATAGACTTGTAGGCTTGCAAGAATTTTATTAAAGAGCAATGCTGAGCACAATCGCCTAGGCGACTATGAATTTTCAGTCGCTCTTCTCATTGATCCTAATAGTTATAATTAATGCATTTATTAATTGTATGTTTCCTATTTTTATGAAACACTTAAAATATGTATTCTTTGACAATACTACCTTTTTAATCTCTCTCCTCACTTAAACCAAATCAAGCTCTTATTAATACATTACATATTTACTACTTTTAATAGGACATTAAATAATTAATTTTAACCCAAAACTACCTTATTTCTTT
>JAOTQH010231234.1:0-13770 GCA_025631255.1 Cornus kousa
AAATCTGTTTTGCCCCATGTAGTACCCAATGTAATGCATGAATGACATACTTCATAGTCTCATAATGTTATATCATTTCCAACATCAAATTTCAGTTCTATAAATTACAACAACCCAACCATTAAAATTACTAAAGTTTTCAGTTTATGCACATCAAGGCAATCAACAACCAAGGAGCTCAAATTCGGTTCTTAAAACACATTATGCAACATTCAGATAGAAGTTAAAAATTTCAGCATTCAAGCACATATGGCCATAAGAATATTTACAACAAAACAGTTCCAAAATTGAGGTACATTGAATATGAAAATTTCAATTTTTTTAGCAACAACAACACCACCATCATGATTACAAAAATTCAGTTTTTGTAGCAACAACAATATCACCATCATGATTACAAAATTTCGGTTTTTGTAGCAACAAAAATACCACCATCATGATTACAAAATTTCAATTTTTGTAGCAACAATAATACCACCATCATGATTACAAATTTCAGTTTTGTGCACAAAACATAATCAACAATTAGAGGGACTCAATTTTAACATTTAAAACACATAACATATCATTACTATATAAGCTAAAATTTACAGATTTCAACTACATAACAAACTTGTAAACCAACTTCAATTCTAGTTACTTAATGGTTCAATTTAAAGAGAGATAATTCATAAGAAACAAAGGAAATTGAGGTTTAGGACAACCCCTACCTTAACCAATCAAGATCTTCAAAACAGCCCCTAAATTCGAAATTCCTAGCCCTTTGCAAGATTGGTCTCAATTAAAAGCTCTCCTCAACTCATCAACTTTCTCACCTATAGCTTCATAAAAAATCTCACTTTAATCACTCTAAAAACAAGCTAAAAATGTGGAAGACATTTAGTGCATAAAGATGGATATAGAGTGAGAAAGTGAAGGGTTAGGATGAGAGGGAGTATTCTACGGGGTGAAGGAAGGAAGAGAGGAAATAGTTTGGTCAACAATTAACCTTGTGGTCAATCACTTGCCACTTGTAACCATGTGAATGAATTACACTTTATGGTTAGTTACTCTTTTGCCCATTTATAACCATTAAAACTTCCTCTATGTCCCAATAAATATCTTCTACAATGTAAGAATTTAGGTGTATGTATAAATGTGTAAAAAAGACCACAATGCCCTCCACTTAAATGAGAAAACTAGGATAAGTTTTCGAGTCCGGAAATCGTCCGGGCTTCCAAAAAATTCTACAAATGATACCACCACTTCCAATTGACTTAAAATGATTAAAAAAAAATTTCCAAAACCCTCCGCTCAAGGAAATGACCAAAATGACCCTCGGGACTTGCGTGATACGCAAAACAAGGTAAGGATTAAAAGAATCCAAAAAAATCAAATAAATTCCAAAAAAAAAAAAAAGGAAAATTTGGTAACATTACAATCTCCCCAACTTTAAAAGATTTCATCCCCGAAATCAACCCACCTCATAAGAGAAAGACGAAAGGATGCAAAAACGGAGTACGTCTCCGAGCACCCTATGCAACACGCTATACCTCAAAACCCCAATCCAAAGGATATCACATCCTGCGTCATTCGCAACCTTGTGCTAGTGACCTAATGTAACAATGATCGAACAGTAACCACGGTCACACGTAATCTCATCCCCCACCATAACTAACTGAACGAGAAAGGCACCGCAGTGCCGAATAAAACTCTCTACCGTCACCTACAAGCATGCGAGGCACAAATCCCCAACCAAACTCTGTAACTCCACCGAATCTTAACCACAGAGAACCATTAAGATAATCATCCTTCTAACCAAAATATACCGCTAGTCGATACCAGCTCCGCAAATGACATTTTCAGTCAATCCACACGATAACATGCATCACGAAAAGAATCCCTCAATCCAAGTCTCCACGACACTCAACCATTTACTTCCACACTAAACCTAGGTTAAAAACTAGTCCAATACATAAAATTGCACTAACGTGGTCCACACGAGAAATCCCACCAGATAGCGGTCAGATCCCATACATGGTAGGTCCAACCAGTAGCGTCTCACACAATCCGCACCAAATGCCCTAAGGCCCATAAAATAGTGGTTACAAAACCATTCAACAAGCTAATATACGAGCTCCACTCGCTATCCTAAAAAATACCCTTAAAACTATTTCTAATGACTATTGCCTTTAACAACTACATTATAGCTGAACACCCACGACTGTAATTAAAAGAACCATCCGACGTGTCTAATGTACCATCAGGTACCCAGGAAAGCAACTTGTCAGCATAGCTCAAGGATAAACTGATCCAACAACTGAAACTTCTTGGACACGTAGTCTCGTACTAAGTACACCACCATCCACGACAAGTCACCTGAACACGTAAAAAGAATACGATCAATCCCAAGCAAGACTCACTCTAAAATGGGATCGTATATCCAAACACATATAACATAAAACACCATACTTTAACTGTCAGTAATCACACTAAAAACAATGATCGTTGACCTTTCACCTGACATTATGTTAAGGAAAGACTGACTCAGAGAAATGGTTGACCAGGCCATTCCCATCATCGATCCGACCTCAACACCAACATCGTTCTTGTTTTTAGGTCTAATCATCAAGCATACAGATACATCAATCCCTACGTCTAACTCTAGACACACGGTCTAACCATCCTCAGCATACAAGTCATATCACAACTGCTAGATACTACTGCTAACTCCAAGATCCTAAGAAAAAGTATACACCAGTAAACAAGTCACATGTAACACTGTATCGATCATAACCTTCCGGAACAAATACTTTGAAACCCAAGACTTCACCTCCTGCTGCGGAGATAAATCGAACGATCTAGATCAAACCCATAGTCCCTAACAAAACAAAAATAAAACCCTTATGTCATTAATCCATTATTAAAACCATTACATAAGAGCTCAATTGCTCATAAAATACACGTTATAATCCAATAAAACTGTTTTGGAATACTCATATAGTTTTATAAATACATCATTGCCTTAATACATAACAGTCACAACTGGTACATCAGTACAACTTAAAACATATACAGACCTCTCGATCTACATTCTGCCCCAAGGGCTCACAATAAGCATCATCAACATCGTCCAATCTGAAACCCCACTACGGGATATGTCCATCATCCTGGCACAGATGAACCCGACACTGCACAAAGTGTAAAGGCCTCTGCCCAAACTCACGGGTAGCCCCTGTTGCTAGAATAATAGTGTGCAGGCATCTCCTGTCACACCCAATCTCGCAGGTATCGCCTACTACAAAACTCACAAGTATCCCCTGTTACAATAGTCACAGGTAGCCCCCGTTATTACACCAGACTCACAGGTATTCCCCCGTTATAACACAACACGACTCACAGGTAGCCCCCGTTACAACACGATATAACACACTGTCAATAACATGACAAGATGCACATATGACAATATGACATGACTCCCAAATAACTATACAACGCGACTCACAAACAACCATGCAACATGACTTACAGATAACCATGCAACATGACTCACAGGTGTCCCCTGTTACAACACAATCTGGCTTACAGATGCCCCCCGTTACAACCGACATGAATCACAGGTATCCCCCGTTATAACACAAGCCAGCTCACAGGTGTCCCCCGTTACAACCGACACGACTCACAGGTATCCCTCGTTACAAAACTCATAAGTAGCCCCCATTACATCCAGCACAATAGTGCACAGGCATCTACCCAATCTCATAGGTATCCCCCGTTACACAAGAATCAATCACAGTAATGTATTATCTCCTCTATGAAAGGTCCCTCTTCATGTGGCCTGCTTGACCATACCGAAAACAAACTCCGGAATTAGGTCGATCAAGAGGACATTTCGCCTTGCGATGTCCTGGCTGTCTATAATGATAACATACCACACTCGCCCTAGAAGACCTTGAAAAAGCACCAACAATAGGAGTAGCACCTTCCATCTGCTGCTCCTGAGATAACAATGAAACACGCCTGTGCCTCTTCCTGTCTTGGCTCCCGAAAGAAGTACCCATACTCATACCTCGTTCCTGAGAACCCACAACACCACTCCTTTCTTGCCAATCTTTGGCTTCTGCCTCTGCCATCAGTGCTCTTATAAGCGCCTCTGAATAATTCTTTAATCCCAAAAGTGTCACCCCTGGCCTAATAAAACGATTTAAGCCGTACACAAAACGTCATGCTTTCTCCTCCTCGTTCCCTAACACATCCGTAGCGAAATGTGAAAGAGAAGTGAACTTATTCTCATATTCTGTCACTAACATATCACCTTATTTTAGTCCGTTAAACTGAATCCTCAACTCCCTTCTCGTGGTCTACGGGAAATACTTATCAAATAAAATATTCTTGAATACATCCCAACTTATATTGTCGATATCATGTGGGCTAGTCATGGCCTTCCACCATACCGCTGCATCGCTAACAAACTTACACGTGGCTAAGATGATCTTTAACTGATCATCAGGTACGGCTATTGCCCTAAAATGCTTTTCAAACTCATCAAGCCAGTCGTCTGTAACAAACGGGTCTGGATCTCTCTTAAATGTTACTTTCATGAGTTTATTAAACTGAAAAAGGTATCAAAGATTCCGCTCTATCCTTGTCTCCTGTGGCTGAATAGCCAGTTGTGGTACCACTTAAGGAGCTGTGGTATTCGCTAAATTCTAAAAGGCTGAGGCTACAACCCTTGCCATTAAGATATCGTCCACTGGTACTTGTGGATTATCATCCACCTCTCTAACTCGGCCCTGTCCCATTGAAACCCTATCCGGCTAGGATGACCCTTCACCTGTTCGCTGTCTAACTTCGTTCGGATCCATCTCTCTACGTCATCCTCAGGCGCGGTACTACAAAAATAACTAAATGATTAAAAAAAGGACACATGAAGTAGTTCAATCCACGAGCTACTGTGCTCACACTATCCGTTCGATTAGAACTAAAACATTTAGAAATAAGGAAGTGATCAAGCCCCTCACTTACATGGGTCAAAACCTTCCGTAACCCAACACACAACACTATCCCGAACACTCAAATTCGTTAACAACGAAACAAACTAGTCATGCGCACATCCACTCCTTAGTGGATGAACAACCACAACATGAACCTAAGCGTGCAACTCCATCCTAAAGCAGGATCATAACTATCATGCTCAACTAAAAGTTATCACATCATATAAGTCATGCTTTCGTAAGAAATAATAACTTAATCATTAAATACGTAATCAATTAAGCATGCTTGCATCAGTAAATGGTTAACAATTAAACATGTATTAGGAAACTTAATCATATAATCTGCTACACATAAACATTTAGCAAATAAGCATGCTTTCACATTTGCTAAATAATAAACTTAATATCAATAATCATGTTATCATTTAGCATGCATGTAAACATGTAGTGATAAATCATTCTTTCAATTTAAACAAGTAATAACCATATAAACATGCAACACCGTCAAACTCAATTCTAACTCCTCTAGGTCAACCCTACCTATCATCCTTAGGTTTTTGAACCTAAAGCTCTGATACCAATTTTGCAATGACCCGAACCCAGGGGTCCGAACCGTATTCGGGTCCTTATTCGAACCCGAGGTCATCTACTGTCACTACAGTCATTTTCAATTCTAAACTACAAAGGAACACATCATACCAAATCTGAAAACTGAAATACGGATTCTAAGTTTCTAAAGTCCTGTAATTTTGAAACTCATTTGTGAGCCATACTAAAGGCTAACCCTATCCCACAACAGTCACCACATGCATCTATAATGATAATATCATAATCACACACATAGACGAAAAACCAAAAGTTCAATTACATGAAACATTACATCCGACTATAGTCCCTAAACATAAGCTTATGAAAGAGATACAAAATAAGTTTAAAGATTTACAAAACTTGTATATACAATAGAAAATTTACATAAGAAAGTCCGTCAAGTCCTGTCTAAGCCTGTAGGGGAATGTCTTTCATCATTTCCTTTTCATATCCTGAAAAATAGTAGTAAGGAGTGAGCACAACGGCTCAATAGAAAATGCCTAAAATGCACTCCTTAACGCCTCTGTGAATCCAAACAAAAAATAGTGACAAGAAAATGGGTCATATGTGTTCAGAAAGTACTAATCGTCACATAATGCAATCTCATGATTGTAATTGAATGCAATACTAATGAGGTGCCAATGTCTCCCCCCACTTTCAAAATTTCTTCCAATGCCTCAATCATTTTCCTAAAAAAAAATTAGTTTCCTTTCTTTTCAAAACATAACATCCTCCATTTCAACAAAAATCTATTTTGCCCCATGTAGTACCCAATGTAATGCATAAATGACATACTTTATAGTCTAATAATGTTATATCATTTCCAGCATAAAATTTTAGTTCTACAAATTAAAACAACCTAACCATTAAAATTACTAAAATTTTCTGTTTATGCACATCAAGACAATCAACAACCAAGGAGCTCAAATTTAGCTCTTAAAGTACACTATGCAACATTTAGATAGAAGTTAAAAATTTCAGCATTTAAGCACATATGGCTATAAGAATATTTACAACAAAACAGTCCCAAAATTAAGGTACATTGAACATGAAAATTTCAGTTTTTTTTAGCAACAACAACACCACCATCATGATTACAAAATTTCAGTTTTTGTAGCAACAACAATACCACCTTCATGATTACAAAATTTCAGTGTTGTGCACAAAACATAATCAACAATTAGATGGACTCAATTTCAACATTTAAAGCACATAAGACATCATTACTATATAAACATAATCAACAATTAGAGGGACTCAATTTCAATATTTAAAGCACATAACACATCATTACGATATAAGCTAAAATTTTCATATTTCAACTACATAACATACTTGTAAACCAACTTTAATTCTAGTCACTTAATGGTTCAATTTAAAAAGAGATAAGTCACAATAAACAAAGGAAATTGAGGTTTAGGACAACCCCTACCTCAACCAAGCAAAATCTTCAAAACTGCCCCCAAATCCGAAATTCCTAGCCCCTTGCAAGATTGGTCTCAATTAAAAACTCTCCTCAACTCATCAACTTCCTCACCTATGGCTTCATAAAAAATCTCACCTTAATCACTCTAAAAACAAGCTTAAAATGTAGAAGACATTTAGTGCATAAAGATAGATATAAAGTGAGAAAGTGCAGGGTTAGAGAGAGAGGGAGTATTCTGCCGGGTAAAGGAAGGAAGATAGGAAATAGTTTGGTCAACAATTAACCTTGTGATCATAACTTGTCACTTGTCACCATGTGAATGAATTACACTTTATGTTTAGTTACTTTTTTGCCCATCTATAACCAATGAAACTTCTTCTATGTCCCAATAAATATTTTCTACAATGTAAGGATAT
Organism: Cornus kousa; assembly: GCA_025631255.1. Lineage (NCBI taxonomy): Eukaryota > Viridiplantae > Streptophyta > Magnoliopsida > Cornales > Cornaceae > Cornus > Cornus kousa. The sequence goes on from JAOTQH010231234.1 coordinate 7,404, forward strand.
AGGTGTATGCATAAATGTGTAAAAAAGACTACAATGCCCTCCACTTAAATGAGAAAACCAGGATAAGTTTCCGAGTCCAGAAATCTTCCGGGCTTCCGAAAAATTCTAAAAAAGATACCGTCACTTCCAATTGACTTAAAAGGATTAAAAAAAAATTCCAAAACCCTCGGCTTAAGGAAATGACCAAAATAACCCTCCGGACCCGCGTGACACGCAAAACGAGGCAAGGATTGAAATAATCCAGAAAAATCAAATAAATTCCAAAAAAAGAAAAAAAAAAAGAAAAATTTGGTAACATTACACGATCCCTTGGGCTTTTCATTGGATATAGATCCCCTTCCTCTCCCTTGAGATTAGGCCTGGAGATCATCTTAACGAGGATGAAACCTGTTGGGCTGTTATCTGATCGAGTCAATAGCTCTCTCCCGATCCAGTTCTCAGTGAGATGGGTCACACCCATCCCATTTTATTTTTGGTATCTTCACCTGCCCCATAATCTCTCCCTAATTGATTAGAGTGAGATTACCGAAGAGATATAACAATGACATGACTGCTGGAGGCAGTGACGGGGGAAGTGCACGGTTGGTTCAGAGGCCCATGTTTTGAAATTTGAAATCTCATCATTGCCTTGACTCTTCGTTCATTGAGCCCTTTTTCCTTTAAAACCCCTCACCTCATACTTTCATGTTTTTCTTCTATTTCCCCCATCTCTATCTTTGGGTATCAATTCCTTTGCTCCTCTCCATTAATAACCAGGTTCTCTCCGGCGACTCTTTCTTCTGCGATTCTTTGTCTTCCAATGTGATACCCCTTGATTCTAGAGCCACGGGTGATCAAGTCCGAGCACAGATCCGAGGGATACCAAATAATTAAGTATGTAAATGAACACATAATACAAAAGAATAATAAGAAATAATTAAATAAGCTAAAAAGAATTCTAAATAATAATCCTTAAAAATGCTAATTAAAATAATCCTCTAATAGAATCCATATAATCCTCCAATAATAGAACAACTCGGGAATCCATCTAGTGGACCCCTAATAATACTCCAGCTGGAAAATAAATAACAGAACTAAAGGAAAACCAAAACTAAAACATAAGTAGTAGTCCTACGTAGTCGAAGGAGTGAGTGACTGTCTCTGCTCAGCACAATCACTCTCTAAACCTGGAACTGTCGAACACCTAAAAAATGATAATGGGCCAGACCCATAAGCAAGTTCTATTCTATTACAATCCAAATAGAGACCCGATACACATATACATCCTAGACAACTTAACAATAGCTAAATAGTCAATAAATGTATAAGTACACACTATAGGACGCTCACTAGATCATAAGTCTGTCTTAACCTGAATAGAAGGAAACATACAAATCGCACGTAAAGTGGGCATGTATACTTAGACCTACCAGGGGACCAGGTGTCTACTATATTCAATTATCCATCCTAGGCAATATACGCACCCTAACCATGATCCTGAAACTCAAGCTCATATCACGGTACCATAATTATATATATATATATATATATATAAATCCATCCAAAAACTAAGGTATGTCATTCAATTGTTTATTGACCTGACACAGATATATAAATAGGACTTAACTTTTATAGTTAATCCATTTCCTTTTAATAGAATAGGTAAGACTTAGTGTTTTGATCTAATCCATTCCTAATATGCCATTGTCTCATACCAGTGCATATAATCCACAAATCTAATAATTAATGAAGTAGAAATAAATAGTTCATCAATCATAATCCATAATAAGCTTAATAAAAATCTGATAAGTATATGTCCATATTATGCATCCAATACAAGATTTAAAAATCATGTCACAATCATTTAAATTGCTAAAAATAAGATTAAACAATTAAATTCTCTATATTCGTTAACAGTATACAAACTTGTGTAAACTTTTATACTGTTCAAATCATTAGTATATAGATATAAATTATGCATTATGGAATTTCAATATATCATGAAATAACATTTAGAATCCCATTATTAACCCAAAACTGTTCTGGAATCCCAAAACATCCCAACCAGTGCTAAAAAAAAAAGCTCCAGTACGTATCAAAGCAAAAGAGTCTGCTCTTTTCGAAAAGAGCCTGCTCTTTTCGAAAGGAGCCTACTCTTTTTCAGAAAGAGCCGCCTCTCGACCTGCTGTAACCTTCCTTCTCCGTCTTTGGCGACCTTCAACCCCTATGTTCTCCATTGTTAATGGTCCTAAGGGTCTGAACTATGTCCCGAATAATTCTAAATTATTATATAAATCCATTATGCATTTGTTTAAACCAATCAAAGCAAGAATTTATACAAGAAAACATAAATTCACGCAATTAAAAGTTCGTTAATATTCCTACTGCTTTAATTTAATTCAACATGTATAACAGATTAAATTGAAAGTTTATTTACTTCTGGAATTGAATAGGCATGTAAAGAACATGAGTCAAAGGGAGAGAGTTAGATATAAAACTTGCCTTTAGGTTTTAGTTTGAAACCTTGCACCATCGTGTCTGAGTTTTTCGACGATAGCCGACTATCGACAAACCTCCTACTGTTCTGGTTCAAAGCCATTAGCAATTCCTTCCTTCCTCCTTGGTCTGACCTTTAATTATAGCCGAAACCCTGACTGGTTCTCTCTGTTTTTCTCACTGCCTCTCTGTATACGTGAATAGGATTTTTTTTGTTTCACCCTTGGCAGACGTATATTGTTATATATATAGAGGCGTATACAACCAACCCCAATCCTAATTGCACCCTAAGTCTAAATAAAAAGGAAAAAGAAAAATAAATAATACCTTATATTTAAAACAATAACAGAACAACGTGAAACACAAAAATAGATTAATAAAACACTATAATTATATATATACTGATTGTGATACTATTATTAATTATTTAGTTGAATAAATAATAGTAATCCCCTAATATACATATACCCTCAATATATGTATATTAATCCATAAGTAACTATCTCTACCCATTTACTCTATTCAAGTAATCCGTTGCTCCTATCCAAGCCCAACTCCATTAACATAAAATAAAAATTTAATTTAAACAATTAATTTAAAAGTCCACATAAGCATGTAAGTTCAATTAACAAATAAATCAATTTAAACATATAACGCAATTAAATCAAATAATTCAACTAAACAATTAAACATTTAATCTAATTAAACAAATAACCAAATAGGCAAATAATCAAATAACGAAATAAAAATGCCATAAAATAATAAAATAAAGACTGAGACTATCCTTTTTAAAATTAGGGGTATTACAGTCTTCCCCCCCAACAAAAAGGAATTCCATCCTCGAAATTCGCTCTTACCTTCTTCTAGTATTTCAGGAAACTACGAGCGAATGACATCCTCCCGTTCCCAAGTAGACTCAGCCTTATTATGGTGACTCCATTGGACACGTACTAAAGGTATAACCTTATTGCGTAGAATCTGATACCGACGATCTACAATACGACATGGTGGCTCCAAATATATTGCATCCGGCTACAACTCAATCTCACCAACATTGATATGTTGATACCGATCCTCATCTCGCAAAAATTTTCGCAACATGAAAACATGAAACACATTATGCACCCAATCCAAATGATCCGGAAGTGCCAACCGATAAGCTACAGCGCCAACTAGATCTGTAATCATGAATAGACTGACAAACCATGGTGACAACTTCCCTTTTTTCCCAAAACGCATTACTCCTTTCATAGGAGACACTTTGAGTAGAACTTGATCCCCAACCCGAAACTCCAAAGTTCGAGTACGGTGATCTGCATAACTCTTCTGCTTATTTCGAGTAGTGCGCATGCGATCCTGAATAAGAACGATCTTTTCGGACGTATCCTTAATAACTCAGGACCCAAAAATTTGCTCTCTCTAATCTCCATCCAACAAATAGAAGACTGACATGGACGACCGTACAATGCCTCAAACAGTGCCATACCAATAGTCTTCTGGAAGCTTTTATTATACGCAAACTCCACAAGTGGCAAATAATCCTCCCAATGGCCCTTGAAGTCAAGAGCACAAGAATGAAGCATATCCTCCATGATTTGATTAACCTTCTCGGTCTGTCCATCAGTCTGAGGATGATAAGCAGTACTAAGATGCAACTTTGTACCGAAAGCCTGCTAAAAACTCTTCCAAAATCCTGACACAAAGCTTGAATCCCTGTCCGATATAATAGATAACGGAATGCCATGTAACTTCACAATCTCTGTAATGTAAAGTCTCGCCAACTGTTCTGAAGTGAAATCAGTGTGAACAGGCAAAAAATGAGTTAATTTAGTCAACTTATCAACGATGACCCAAATGGAATTGTGATCCTTAAATGAATTAGACATTCCCTCCACAAAATTCATAGAAATGCTCTCCCACTTCCACTCTGGTATTGGTAGTGGCTGTAGAGCTCTTGGCGGCCTCTAATGATCAATCTTAACCATCTGGCAAATACTACATTGAGAGACAAAAATAGCAATGTCTTTCTTCATACCTGCCCACCAAAACTGCCGCTTTATATCCTAATACATTGTCTCCTCTTGAATGAACTGAAAACTTAAAATAATGAGTCTCTGTTATCACATCCTTCCTCAAATCGTCAGCAGAAGGTACTACTAAACACCCTTTGTACCTTAAACCTCCATCAGTCCCAACATAGTAAAATGAAACCTCCCCATAAGTTATCTCTGCAACTTTATCAATGCATTGTTGATCCGTGAGTTGTGCCTTCAAGACCTTATGAATGATAGAAGGTGTAACTACCATGCAAGCCATAAAAACATCAGATAACTCATCAACTGACTTCAAAGCATTCCACTTAGTGGTAAATAAAGCAGAAAGACTCGAATAGGGTTAATGATTGAGTGCATCAGCCACCACATTCGCTTTCCCTGGATAGTACTATATAGAGAAATGATAGTCGTTCACAAACTCTAACCATCGGCGCTGTCTCATATTCAGCTCCCGCTGAGTGAACAAATACTGCAGACTCTTGTGATTACTAAATAATCTAAAGGACTCTTCCAATAGATAATACCTCTAAATGCATAAGGCAAAGACCACAGCTGCCAACTCCAAATCATATGTTGGATAATTAAGCTCATGAGGCTTAAGCTTACAAGATCCATACGAAATTAGTTGTTCCTCCTGCATCAAAACACACCCAAGACCTTGCAAAGAAGCATCTGTATAGATAAGATACTCTATCCTGCTCTGTGGAGTAGACAGAACCGGTACAGAAGTTAACTTACTTTTTAGCTCATCAAAAGCATTCTGACAATGTTTGTCCCATACGAACCGTACCTAGATTATCAAAGCTTGCATGAATTCTGTGGGATAAAAACTAGAAGTCTTGTTTTGTTTTGAGTTAGACTGAGATGAGCAAGTAGCTTTGATAATTTTGATAATCAAGACATAAAAAAAGAAAGAGAAAATGGGTATGTATACAATGCAAAGAAAAGAAAAGAAAAAAATATATTCTTCACCAATGTGAATGAAAGAAAGAAAAACAACAAGTGAAGAAAAGAAGTAAAAAAGGATCAAGTTCAGGTTTGTACCTAGATTGCTTGAGCAATTAAGTCCTTAGGTGTGTGTTCTGACACCTAATGCCCTAAGACCATCTGGTCTGGGAGTTGTTGGCTGAAAGCTTGTTGCGTAAGGGGTTTAGGTTGCCTAGATTACTTGAACAATTAGGTCTGGAGGGGTGCTTTATCACTTAATGCCCTAAGACCATCTGGTTTGGGAATCATTGGCCGAAAGTTCGTTACATGGGTGATTTAGAAAGCTTAATAGACCTGAACATTACACAGTATCCTTTTTGAAAAATACATACCAGTAGAAAAAAATAATAATGCATTGGGAGTTGGAATTTAAAAAGTTTGTCTGTAAGTTGAGGGATAGCTAGGAATAAATGCAAGTATAGATAGTAAGCCACATATTTGACTGCAAGTTCACTTTTAAAGAGTTTTGGAGATTGAGATTATTGAATAAATGATTAAACTGACATAGGGGACCATGGCCGTTAAATTGAAATTGGAAGTTAAATGTTTTTCTAATTAATATAATTGGTTGTACTTGTTATATTTGATTGATTGATGAACTGCAAGGATATCATGATTTGAAAATAGGCTTGAATGAGCTTACTGCACTGTCTGGGATGTTTGTGGGTACCATCACTGGAAACCTCACGAGACTATAACTCTTCCATTAGGGGTAAACTAGGGGTTTAAAGGCTTGTTGCATAGGATAAATATAACTGTGATTCCCATGAAAGCGGCTTTTTAGTTTTGTATTGCTAAGGGACTAGCAATATATAAGTTTGGGGGTGTGATAAGTGCTAAATATTGTATAT